>PVKZ01003614.1:0-122890 GCA_004027375.1 Macroglossus sobrinus | reverse complement strand
CTCCCTCCCCTCTAGCCCTAGGCAAAGGCTAATCTACTTTCCATCTCTATAGATTTGCACATTCTAGACATTTCTTGTAAATGGCACTGTACCTGTGGCCTTTCCTGCCTCGTTTCTTTCCCTTGCCATGATGTTTTTGAGGTCATCCATGTGGTAGCATGCGTCAATACTTTCATCCTATCTGTTGTTGAAAAACATCTACCCTATGTCACAATCTGTACAAATGTACAAACATCAGTCCATTCATCAGCTGACGGTTGTTTACACTTTTTGCTATTATGAATATAGTTGCTGGGGAGTTAGAAAGAACTTTTCTTTAACCTCAAGGTAGGCTCTTCTGGAAGGTCTAATAATCAAGCAGACAGGAGAGGTTAACAAGAGACAATATCCACATTTAATCCCACACTTGTGTATGGGGTCCCCAGGTACAGGACAGTCAGAGACAGAAAGGGAACAGGGTGTGTGTGACTTCCCGAGCTAGGGATGAGGTAAGGTGCCTTGGGGGCGCCAAAGGGCGTTGCAGGATAATAGCAGTCCTAGTTTTATCAAAAAAGCTTATCTATGAGATAATCTCTTACTTCGGCAAGGCCCCCAATTCAAGTTCTTCTAGGTAGTTAAGGGAGGGGCAGAAGTTTCTCTTGGGGCCGAGGCTAAAGTTGCCTTTAGCTCAGAACAATCCACACACCGCAGAGGTACATCTTGGGTGGCTCTTTCTGAACGCCCCCCCCCCCACTGCTATGAATAGTCACATACAAGCTTCTGCACGGATATGTATTTTCGTTTCTCTTACCCAAGGAGTGTAATTGCTGGTTCATACAGTGACTCCTCCTGTTTAACATTTTGCAGACCTGCCAGGCTGTTTCCCAAAAGGCTGGTCCATGTCATACTTCACCCGCAGAGCACGAGGTGAACCTGCATCCTGGCTAACGCTCCTTGCCAGCTGTCTTTTTGACTGTAGCCATCCCGGTGGGCACGAAGCAGTACCTCATTGTGGATTTGATTTGCATTTCCCTAATGACTGAAGATGCTGAGCATCTTTTCATGAGCTTATGAGCCACTCACATATCTGCTTTGGAGAAATGTCTATTCAAATCATTCACTCATTTTTAATGGGATATTTGACTTTTCAATATTGAGTTGTTGGAGTTCTTTATATATTCTGGGTATACCTCTTCCTTCTTAACAAACTATTTTCGAGTGGCTTGCTGGTTTCCCCCCTTTCTTCATTGTTCACCCGACTTTGGTTCTCTTTGTGGGTTCCAAGTGCAACATACAGAGAGAAGTGGCTTAAGGACATTTTCACGTGGTGAATACACCCGTTTACCCAGCTACCAGGTCGAGGACTGGAACGTGGTCGGCACCCAACTTCTCCAGTCATTGCTCTGGCCAAGGATAACACACTCCTCTGACTTCGGGTATCACAGATAAGCTTTGCTAGTTAAGGAACTTTAAATAAACATCATCATGATAACTGTTCTTTTTTTCTGACTTTTTTCACTAGTGTTTATCATTCACTCATATTGTTATACATAGCTGTAGATTGCTCATTTGCATTGCTCTAGGACATTCCATTATGTAAATTTACCACAATTTCTTCATTCTGTGGATGGGCTTTTGGACTGCTTCCAGTTTGTGGCTATAGCAATAGTGCCCTTATGAACATCCTCTCATCTCTTTTGACAAATACACACATTCATACCCGCTAGATCTATAGCTGTGAGTAGTACTGTTAGGTTACAGAGTATTCAGTATTTGTTCAAGTTTCGGAGATGCTCTCTCTTCCCAATAGCGTATAAACATTTTTTTGCTCCACATCCTTGCCAACACTAGGTATCATGTGTGTGTGTGTGTGTGTGTGTGTGTGTGTGTGTGTGTGTGTGTGTTTTAGTCATTCTGGTAAGGATGTAGTGGTATTATCTTATGGTCTTATTTGCATTTCTCTGATAATTAGTGAAATTGAGCACATTTTTATGTTTATTGGTCATTTGTATATTTACTCTTTTGGGGTACCAGTTTTTTTTTCCCATTTCCCAGTATTTTAGCTTCTTTTTCCATTGTGTAGGAGTTCTTTGTATAATCTGATGACAAGTCTTTGGTCAGATATGTGTACTATAGATTTCTTCTATTTTTGGTCTGCTTTTTCAGCATCTTAATGGTATGTTCTGATAAACTGAAGTTCTTAATTTTGTTTTCTTTATGGGAGCATATGCTGGTCTTTTTTAGTTTTGTATCCTGTTAAGCATTTTTGCCTACTTCAAGATCATAAAGATGTTTTAACATTTAGATGAGTAATTCACCTGGTGTGAGGTTAGTGGCCAAAATTTTCTTCCTCCATAGGATACCCAGTACCCATTATTCAGAGGTGGGCCTCATCCCACTCCCAGGCCACCTGTGTTGTAAATCAGCAACCATACAGGTATGGCTCTGTCTCTGCTCTGTGCTGTTCGGTCTGTTTATCCATCTTTTGTCAATATCACTGTCTTAATTACGAGAGCTTTGAAAAGCTAGGTTTTCATGTCTGGTAGTAAAGTCTCCCAGCTTCATTTTTCTCTTTCGAGACTATCTTGGCCTTTTGTATTTCGCATACATTTTAGAGTCAATTTGTCAATTCTCACACACACGTACGCATGCACACATGCATGCATACATGCATGCATGCGCCCATATACTCTGATGGGATTTTGACTGGCACTGTGTTGAACCCCTGTATCTTCTAAATGATAAAAATATTCCCTGTATTCACTTAGGTCTTTTTAGTTTTATAATACTCAGCACGTCTTTCATCGGCTCTCTTACTTAGATATTTGATGTTTTTTTACAAGGTAAATGGGTTCACTTTAAATGTTTAATTTCCCCTTGGTTTATAGAAATTGATTTTTGTAAACTAGTCTTATATCCAGTGACCTTGTTAACTTTAATCATTAGTTCTAATACTTTGAATGAAAATTAGTTTGGAGTACTATCTATACAATCATGCAATCAGTTTTATTCTTTCCTTTCCAATTCGTATCCTTTGCTAAAACCATATTCTCTTTCACACAATATATTTTAGTCTTCATTGATCCTCTCTCCTTATAGCCTATAACTAGGGTAAGATTCGTCAATTCTCAGCTTCCTCAAATCCTCAATAGTTAATTATAAGATAAGCATCACATATTCAGCCTAGGAGTCACCTGTAACCATGTTTGGGCCAAGTGTTCTTCAGTTCCAGACCTGAACTCCTTTAAAACTCCCAGTTGACTTAATCAAATTTCTCTTTTAAAAGTCTTACAAGTAAAATGGTAACATCTTGATCTATTTAGATGAGTTTGTGTTTGGGAAAGTGAGTAGTGCAATTGAGCTGAAATTTAGGATGGTAAAAGTATGAGAGAGAAAAATGATGGGACAGCTCGTTTCATCCAGAGGAAGAGATGAGAGAGATGAGATGAGAGAGAAGAGAGAGAAGAGAGAGAGAGGAGAGAAGAGAGAGAGAGAGAGAGAGAGAGAGAGAGAGAGAGAGAGAGAGAAAGAAAGAAAGAAAGAAAGAAAGAAAGAAAGAAAGAAAGAAAGAAAGAAAGAAAGAAAGAAAGAAAGAAAGAAAGAAAGAAAGAAAGAAAGAAATATAGGTAGGTGGGGAGTAGGGGTTATTTGAGAAGTGACATCTCATTACTCTTGTGGCCACATTCTGTTAGCGAGAAGCAAGTCAGCAGGTCCAGGCCGCACTCAAGGGGGGAGACTTACACAAGGGTGTGACTATCAGGGGCAGTAATGATTGGGGCATTTTAGTGGTGGCCCACCACATCTCCCTTTGGCTTTCTACAGTGTGACTATTTCAACCTTATTCTGAAAAGGAATACATGATGACATATTTACGCTACAGGACATATGTAACATAAAGATTGCTACAAGGTAATTAAAAGTTCTCTGCATGCCACATGTTCTCTGGCCCCAGTCCAGCGGGTTTTCCGGGCTGCAGTGTAAGTTTGATGAGCTCAAACTTCTTACCTAGACTTTATATCCTAATTGTCCTTCATTTGTCCTCCAAAAGCTTCTAGATTTTTCACTATTGCTCCCTACTACATATGCCCCCAAACAAAACCAACAGGTAGATAGTCTTCTGTTAGGACTGAGAAATTCTTTTAAGACCAAGAAGGGAGTTGATAGAAATGCAGTGTCAGAGTATAATGGTCTAAACATTCCTTTCATCCTAACCACATACTCATTCGGACACTATCCATTCTCAGCCAGGTAATTACCTGCCATTAGATGCAAACTTACACCAGATCTCCTCGCGTAGATTTATGTCCACACACTCTACCTTCTCGCCTGTTCCGGCTCCCGGCGAAGGCCACATCCTCCGCTCAGGCTCTAGGACCATCTCCTTTACCTGTTCAAGGTGTGGAGTCCACTCCTTCTAACACACTCAAGGATGTTGCTCTGGCAATATTCTTTCTTTTCTGAGTTGTCAAGTTTCCCACCTCCACTGGATGTGTCATCAAAATACCAACATGATGTGTGATTTCTTTTAAAATCTTTCCGTGATTCCACTTACTCTTCCAGTTATATTTTCACTCATTTTTAAAGCAAAATCCTTGAGAGAGTTGTCTATAATTGCTGTCTCCGATTTCCTTTGATTCACTATGGAACCCCCTCCGACCAGTCCACTGAGACCGTCTTATCGAGAGCACCCGTGACCTTCATTCTGCTAACTCAGGGGTGGATCTCAGACCTCCTGCGGGCCTGTCAGCACCATATTCTGTTACTCTCTCCTCACTGGAGCCCTTTCTCCTCTCGGCTTCCAGGATGCCAGCTTTCCCACTCCCTCCTCATCCCATAACCTTTCCATGTTGGAGTACCTTCAACTTCCTGTCGACATCCATTCCTCTGGTTTTAAACAACATTTATATGCCCAGGATTCCCAAACTGGTACTCCCCGCCACAGCCTCTCTCCTAAGTCGACTTCTGTAATGGATTTCTTTCCACTGGAAGAGACTGAAAGGACTTCCCTGCTCTCCCCTCACCTGACTGAAGCGGAGCTTTCAGAGTGTCAGCTGCCCGACCCCTCCCAGTCTCCCGGTCAGGGAGGTGGCTGACCTTGGACACTGGGACACTAAAAAGAAAAAAGTCCCTTAAGTGAGCCTCACTGGAATACTTCCATCCTCTGAAGCCTTAGACGCCCCCCTACCCCTGCTCTTTATGTAGCTGGCATGTAAACCTTTACCTCTAGCTGCTGGGGGAGTTACTCTGGGTAGAATGAGCCCCCCTCCTCTCAAGCCGTCAATGAATTTGTAGGTAGGTGACTAAGACCTAACCAGGCAAAGTTTTCTTCCCAACAGTAACTTACCACCTACTTGATATTTCTACTTGGTTGGAAATAGGCGCCTCAGACTGACTATGTCTCACACTAAACTCTGATCCCCAGACCTCCATCCCTCAGCCCCCGCAGCCTCCATTTATGACTCACTTGCTCATCCACAAGCTGGTTTTAAATTTCTTTTTTGCATCTTAGATCCAATCCGTAGGCAAATCCTATTACCTATACCTCCAAAATATATCCAGAATCTGACTACTTCCCACCAGCTCCACTGTTACCAGTTGGTTCCTAGCCACGGCCACTGCTTGTCTGGGATGACAACAAACTTGTAACTGTCCTCTGATGTGGCCCCTGCGCCACCTGGGCTACTCTCAACACAGCAGCTTGAATGACCTCGTTTACAGGATCAGATCACCTTTCTGCTCAAAGCTCACGTAAGTCCTGCTGATGGCCCACAGGGCCCCGGAGGATCTGCCTGTGCCTCACCTCTGTGACCTCCCTCCAACCCCCCTCCCCCTTCCCGTTCCTGCAAGACACCAAGTGGGCGCCCACGTCAGGCCCCCATTTCATGTCCCCCACCCCCGGCAAATATGACCTTAGTGAGGCCCTCCCTAACCAAACTATTCTTAAAGCGAAGCATCGGCACTCCACATTTCCCTCCTTCCGTGCTGTTTGTCTGCATTTTATTTATCACTATCTCGTACGCTATATGAAGTTTCTACTAAAAAGTCACCTCCGCCAAGGCAGGGACTTCTGTTTGGCTCACACTGTATTCCTAGGTCCTCCAAAAGTGTCTTCCACTTAGTAACTCCATAAATACTTGTTGAGTGTGAGGGAATAAGTGAATGTGTGAGAATGAAATCCTATTCATGGGTTGAAAGGGAAGTTCCGAGGTGCAGAGCGCCTGAACTTTGCACTTGACTTTCCTTCCCCCGGGAAAACCCTGAGGACATGCTGTGTAGCAGTGCTGGGCCTTGGATGTACAGCAGCCACTCAGGCAGAGCTACACACTCCAATCCACATCTGGTTTTCTCCCGTAACGGCAATAGTGAATGTTTCCAACAGAGGACAATACGACCTGCTAGTAGTGTGAGAACAGTAATGTGCCCTGGGACTCTCATCCTTCACATCCACCGTGTTCAGCCCAGCTTTCTGCTTCACTTGGGCCTCGTCAGTAACCAGCATTTGAGTGGGTGGATGTGAGTGCATGCACACACGCACACACACATTTTCTTGCCTTTCCTGCTTGGAAATCTTCAGATGAGTTTTCTTAGTATGGAAAATAGATGACCCTTGAACAACAAGGTCTGAACTATGTGGGTCCACTTATACGCATATTTCCCCCCAGTAAATATATTGAAATTTTTGAGATTTGTGACAATATGAAAAAATTCACAGATGAACCTTATGACTTTAATAACATTCTTTTCTCTCGTTTATTGTAGGGATACAGTATTTAACATATACAACATACAAAATGTGTTAATTGTTTTTGGTGGGGCTTCTGGTCAACAGCAGGCTACTCGTGGTTATGTTTTTGGGGACTCAAGTTTTATTAAGATTTCAATTGCATGGGGGTGGTCGTTCCAGGGTCAACTGTACTTTCCTACCACCTTTCCTGTATTTGTATTTAGAGTTACAAAGTATTATTATGCCCTCCATATGTAATGAAGTCTTTTTGCAGCATTTTCAAATTATCCCTCTTTCCTGCCATCACTGTGACCCAAAATATCTTGCTTAACTGGCTAACATCATCACTGATTAATTCTGTGATCCACAGACAGCCATGCTTCCTGCTGCAACTCAGCGTTCACATTAAATCTGTACATTACAAATATATTTACTATACCCCCACTTAGCTCGCTTATCTTTCGCCCTTTCCCAACTGGAACTCAGTTCTTACATTCCATACAATCACTGCACGGATATGCATTGCCATCTCAAGTGCCTTCACTGCCTTCTCAATCGGGTCTCATGTTTTCTCCAGGATATAGCTAAAATTTCCTATTTTGAGATTTTTTTTTTTGGGGGGGAAACATCTTGGTCCAATATAATTTCTCGATTTTAAATGCCTTAGCAATTCATAACATTTCACACTATGCTGATTTGTTTCTATATTGCTTTGATTTGCTTTCTGATAATTTCTGTTAATGTAATTTCCTTGATTTTTCCTTTAAAAAACGCCTGTGCTATATTTAATATAAAGAATAGATGAAATCAGCAATTTGAAAGCAACTTAGAAATGAGCAGTTAACTATTGAGGTTTAAATTGCTGGTTAAACAAGTAATTGTCTTTTGTAACATATGTTGTACATCTGACACTAACAGTGTATGTCAATGGTAACAAAAAAAGCGCAACTGTCAATTACTGGTCTAGGTGGAAACCTTTACCACGGAATATGAATGTACCGTGACTGTTAAGTGCATCACAGATGGAGCTGTTACATTATTTTACAGTCACGTCTCAGATGCATAACCTACTTTTGCCTTCTTATCATTTATTCATGATTGCGTTGTTATTTGGGCACATGTCTGATTTTCCTCCTTTGACTTCCCTCCACATACACTTACAATACTGAATGCGTTTGGACTATGTGAGAAATGGGACAGTGGTTTAGGAAAGGTGGGAAAATTATGCGTTAAATCAAATGAAGAACTGTCGTTTATTAAAAATCTTAAGGCATTTGGAAATGTAGTTAAACATAAAAAACACTATTTAGGCTTATAACGCAACAGTTCATAGTTGGCTTTTTTCCCCCCCAGTCTGAACTCTCAATATGGGATCCCAGTTTACACTGGTGAGTGGTTTTTATTCCTCGGAGCTGCATCCCATTAACAATAAATTCGTAGTAACCCTTAACTTCATCGCCAGATTAAGCAAAAGGGGAGATTGTATCCTAAGCAGAATACTCCTAATTCCTCTGGGTTGAGACAGGTTTATCCCACGATTCCACTGAAGTAACTGAAACTGTTGCAGTCATCCTAACACTTGCCGGGGCGTCAGCAGGCGGCCAGCGAACGGCACTCATTCTGCATAAATGACTTTTGACGTTGACACGTGCTTGGAACTACAAGCACTGGAAGGGTCTGAACAAGGCGCTTTGTATGAGGAATCTGAAGTCAATGAAATGTCACTCTTGCCCAGGTTTCGAAGGCGAGGGGCACTGCGGGCTTGGCCAGCGGGCGGCGGGGGACCGGAGGCCGGCCGAAGGGGCAGCGCCGGACAGAGGTAACGGGTGGGGCGCTGCGCCCGGCTGGCGGCGCGTCTGCCCCACCGGAGCGCGGGAGGGTCGTGGCCCCTCGCCCGAGACCGGCAGGGGGCCCCGGCGCGCGCCCCGCCGGGTCCCCGGGGCCCGACACCACCCGCGCGCCCGCCAGCCGGCCTGGGGCTCGGCTCCGCGCGCGGGGAAAAAGAGCCCGGCAGTTGAAACCGTTACCACCCCCGAGTTTTGAACTGGTTCAAACTTGGCGTTCGGCCCCGCCCCGTCCCTCCGGCCCGGGAACTCCGAGGCGGCGGTTCCCGCCAAGCGCCGAGCGCGCGCCGTCCCGCCCTCCGGCCGGTTCCCGCCACGCCACCCCGCCGCTTCCCCCCGCGCCCCCACGCGGCCCGGGTTCTGGGCCCCGCGGGCCCCTCGTTTACCTCCTGAGAGGCCCCGAGCCCTCGGCGCCAGAACAAAGGGGCGCCGCGGCACTGCCACTCGGCGGCCGGGTCCGCGGCGCGGCCGCGCGCACGCGCGCGCGCGGCGCCCCTGCGTGGGGCTGGCGCGGCGCCTCGCGCCCGGCGGGCCCTGTGATTGGACGGCCGCCCGCCGCGGCCGGCCAATCGGGGCGGCGCTTGGTTGGACTGGGGGGGCCAAATAAAAGCGATGGCGATTGGGCTGCCGCGTTTGGCGCTTGGTCCGGGAGCGTTCGACACCCACTGGGACGCAGAAGGCGGTGGAGCCCCGGCGGCGGCGGCGGCGGCGCGCGGGAGCGGCGCGCGGGGACGGCGCGGGCTGGGGCGCGGGGCGCAGGTAACGCGCCGCTGTCGGGGCGGCCGGCGGGGTTGAGGAGCCGGACGCGGGGCGGCGGCGGCGCCGGGACCTCCCCGCCGCCGCCGCCTCCTCAGCCGTCCGGGTTTCGCCCTCGGCGCGCTCTCCCGGGGCGCCGCTTCTGCCGGCGGGGCGCGGGGACAGCCCTCGGAAGGGGTTCGGGGACCCGCGCTGGCCCGTGCCACCCCGCGGGCGGCCAGCGCCGGAGCGCGGGGACGCGGGGCGGCGGCGGGGCGGGCGCCCGCGGGGGCTGCGCCGAGGGGTCCGGTCGCGCGCCCGCCCCTCAGGAGGCGCCGGGCCGGGCCGGGGGCGCTCCGGTGCCCGCGGCGCGCCGGCCGCCCGAGCCCGAGCCGCCTTTGTGTGGAGCGCCGGGTGCGACGGGACGCTCGCAACTTGGTGGGACCTCGCCGGCGAGTGCACACTCAGACAAAGGACGGACTGTGTCTCGGGGGAGCCGGCGCGGGGAAGGGGCAGTGACACCGGGGCCTGACAGCGGGCGGGGAGAGGGGCGTGGGGAGTGCGGCCGCGGCCGGCCGGGCTCGGGCTCGGGCCCGCGCCCCCTGCCCGCCCCGCTCGCGCGCGGGCCCGGGACGCCGGGCGGACGCGGCTCTCCCCGAGTGGCCGCACCTGTGACACTGCCCCGGCGCAGCCCCGAAGCCCCAGGTCCCCAGGCGCGCGCGGACGGAGCCGTCCCGGGCCGCCTCTGCCCTCTCCTCTGTCCGCGCGTTAAGTTTGAGGGGAGGGTCGCGCTGTTCTCCCCCGTCCCGGTTTTGTTCGTTGGCAGGGCTTTCCGTCGAGTTCCCGCGTCATTGTGTACCCTCCTCCAACCACCGACAAGTGTGTGCCACAGGGTCACGGTTTGAAAACGGGAGGAGTGGAGACGCACGGTATTTTGGAAAACTTGGTGAACTCACGCCTTGCGAGTTCCCACTTTCTAAAGAGAATCGTATAATCTTTAAAAAAACAAAAAAGAAATCACAAGCGGTTTTGGCCAACTTGATACATCTGAGAATGGCGACAGGTGCTAACGAAATCAACTGTCATTTAGTCAGCGACTCTTCCCCCCAAATCCCTAGGGGTTGAATGAAGATGAGATGGTAGAAATAGTTGATCGAAATAAAATCCTTATGAGAAATCTATATTCTGTTGGTATGATTGGCAATTTTTTATTAATTGGTCTTGCTTTCCGTGAACAATAGCTTGGTGAGTCAGAAAAATGCTGGATGCAGAGATGTTTGTTGCCTAAGAAATTGAATGTGTGCTGTCCACATTTAAGCTAAACTTCCTTTGTTTGTCGCACAGGATCTGTAAAAGTTAAATTTGATTTGGAAATAAAAATCTGTCTTTGGTATTTAAAAATACTTTGCTGCAAGGTTTACTTCCCAGGTTTCAAGGTCATGAGTTTAATTTTATGGCGTTTTAATGTTACATAAGACAAATTTTTAAAAATCTTTGAAAACCAGTAATGCTGATACAGTTGAATATAACCTATGCTTCTAGGGTTTTGGAGTTTATTTTCTAATTACTCTTTATTCATGAGCATTAGCAGCTATTTTATATGTAGGCATAAAATATAGAACAAGTGTGTAATCCTCACTAGTTTATTGATAATTTTGTTTGCAAGAAAATGAAAGTATTTCAGGTGTATTTTCTTTTTCTAGTCTCTGAAGTTAGGAACAGATAGGATTCTAGTCCCATATATAAGGAATCCTGTTCTCTCTTTTTGGAGATACAGTAGGGAATGTAAAGTTTAAAGTCCCAGAAATACTTAGGAAAACTGCATCGTAAATTCTGATTTTTATAGAAAGTGAATACATTAAAAGAAGAACTTAGAACCACATAGGCACTCTTCTGATTTGCATTGTTCTATCTGATGAAGATTTAGTGTCTACCTACTACTGTCTTACGGTTTTGTAAAAATGGAGACAAAGAAATAAAGTGTAAATGTATTGCATATATATTTTGTGGTGTTGGACGACACTGCAACACTGAACAGACATTCCAGGTGCTGCCCTCAGTGCTGAGATTGTTAAATGTTTACATTTAGGTTAGTTGCTGATAATTATATATTGAATAGTCCTGCTGATAATCTTGTCCGTTGTCTTGAGATGAGCTAGTTATGCAGATCTGGACAGAAATTTGGATCTTTTAGGATAAGAAATTCTAATTTTCCCTTCTGTGTATTCTGTATTTCATAATTACCATCTTTGTACTTGCCTCAAGGTTTATTTTTGAAGTCTCTCTGGGGAGTTAGTTTAAAACTTTGTAATTTTTTTTCTGGTTTAGTCATTTTGTCAATTTAACTAACAATGATTAGAAAAAAGCCCACTTGTTGATTTAATGTAGTTAGGCAAAAATACTAATGCTTTTTTTTTTTTTAATACCAGTTTTGCCTTGCGTGCATATGTGTAAGTGATTATCTTTGTCCTGATATCTTGAAAATTTTAGGCATATTTCCCCAGGAGTGTGAATTGGTTTCTGTATTGGTCTAAATAAATAGTGATTAAGAAAGTTGATCTGCTTTTTAAAAAGAAACAAGGAAAAATCCTCTAACTAATGCAATCTGGGGTCAATTAGAAATGATTTATGGATTTGCCTTGAAGTCTCTCAGTACAAATGATGAAAACATTTTCTGTGACTTATAAGGATCCTTTGTGAGGGTGAAATCGTCAGTTTGGAGAAGAGTGTGAGTGAAGAAGAGCAGCTCATTAAATTCAGAGAAAGGTTCACGGTCAGACGATACCTTTACCTTCCAGAGGCCTTCCCCGAATTCCCAGGCACTGTATTCCACAGGGCTTTGTTCATACTTTTATTTATAGCATGTATCGAATTGTATTGTAATCACTTGTTTATGCAGCCACCTCCTTCACCGCGCTCTCAAGTGCCGTAGGGCAGAGGCTCTGAGGTATTCCTCTCTGTGCCTGGTAGTTGCCAGAGAAGAGGGGTTTAATAGTTGAATGAATGAAGGAAATATGAAGAAACGTAGGGAAATAATTTTACAAAGGAACTCAAACGAAACAGGATATATTAACAGTTATGTTGTGAGGAACTTTGGAAGGTGTCTTTTTCTTCCTGAGAGGCAGTGATTACAAAGAAAAATAAGCATCAAGGGGAACAAGTTCGAAGGTTTCTGTTGAAAATTGGATGATGTTTAGGTGCAGCTGTTGATATCCATGTTTAGTATTTCAGGCACCTAGAAAGAACCTGGACTCTGGATACCTGGCATATAGTTTCTGCTTTATTCGACTTGATATTGATGATCTTTGTACAAAAATGTAAGGAGGAGAAAGTGGTCGAGATAGTAGTAAATCTTTTAATTGAAGGATGTCTAGTTACAGTGGGTGAGTTCTTTATTGGAGTAATTCGAGGTAGATCCTGAAGCTAAAACTGAAGGAGATAGCGCTAGCCAGTGTAATTACAGATCACGTATTGCAATGCTCTTCATCGTTCTTTTAAAATGATAAATGTAGATTAGCAAATTGAATCATATCTCAAACCGCATAACTGATACGATTCCGAGGTGGTCGCACTGTTCCATATTTTGTCATGGCACCACTGCTTGGTGCAAAAATATGACAGAATCGAAGTGAAAAAAGACATTAATATTAAAGTGTGTACTATTTGCCAGATGCTTTTTACACTTATTTGTTTGGTTTGGTTATTTTTATTGTAACATTCACGTCTGATGCTTTATTTTTATTTCTTGTAAAAACTACCGTGCAGATGAATAAACAAAACATGGTCTCCACATGCAGTGGAATATAAGTCAGCCACTAAGGAATGAAAATCATACATGCGACAACATGGATGAACCTTGAAAACATTATGTTAAATGAAATAGGCCAGACACAAAAGGGAAAAAAAATGGTTTGATTCCATTTATAGGAGTTACCTAGAACAGGGAAATGGGTAGAGGCGGAGAGTAGAATGGATGGTACCAGGGGCCGAGGGAAGGCGGGAGTGGGAATAGTGTTTAAGGGGTATGTGGTTTCAGTTTGGGCTGATGGAACGTTTTGGACAAGGATGCTGATGATTGAATGATGTTTTGAATGTGCTTAATGCTACTGAATTGTACACTTAAAAATGGTTAAAATGGTAAATTTTGTTAGGGAAATTTTACAGTAAAAACTAATAACAGCACACTCTACAAACCTTTGCAGATCAAGGAAAGTGCTGTGTAGAGGGGGCTTGCCCAGGAATTTTCAGTCAGCATCCAGCTTAAATCTGTTAAGACTCCATGTTACCTACCGGTCTCCTGGATCATTAAAGACATACCAGTTCCAAGAAGCGTTTTATTTGGACCAGTTAGAAAGTTATATGTAAAAGTGGGAGATTGTAGTTTTACGGGAGGTACCGTCTGATGCCCTGCACAGACTAAGAAATGTCTGCGGGTTTCTTTCTCAGCCAGACCACAGCGGGAGGACCGCGTTTTCAAGAGTGTGGTCTTGTGTCACGTTGCTTGGGTTCTAGTTCCTGAGCTGCCACTTCGTGTCCTGGGCGAGGCTGTCCTTGATGTCTTTCTCTGTAAATCCATCATGACAGCAGTGTTCATGCCATAGGTTGTGGACAGGATTAAGTTAATACACATGAACACTTGAGCACTCACTGCACCTGGCACAAAGTGTTTGGTAAGTGATTTGTAGTTGTGGTGCCAATGTAGTTTGTAAGAGTTAGTGTACTATCTCCTTAATGGAACTAAACACTTCTCAAGTTTAAATATTTGCTTACGGCCTGTAAGTAAAGAAAGTGGTGCTACACATGGCTTATTAGTTTGTTTAGAAACGTCTCTGAAATACAAGTAATATATGTTCAACTTAAAACAGCGGAACTATTTATGAAGCGAGAGCTTTCTCCATACCTGTAATCCCGTTACTACCCTTAACAATTGGGTATATATTTTCCCCAAACTGCCCAATGTATTTGTGTGGATATGTACTTACACATATGCTTCACAAAAATGGGATCGAGTTATTTAGTTCTAAAACAACTTTTTTAGGTCAATGCAAAGATTTATTTCATTAAAAAATAGCTGATATTTTGTTAGGACTTGCTCTGTGCTTGGCACTGTTCTAAGTGCTTTATTTTATACAAATAACTGCAATAACGAGATGGAGAGATTAGGTAACAAAGAGTTAGTGGGGTAAGGATTTGGATTTGAATTTGGGCGCTTTGGTTTCCAAGCCCTGATCTCTCACCCGGTTTTTTTGTTTTATTTTTTCTTATATATATATATATATTTTTGGGTGGAGTGTGGTGGTGGGGTAAGTCCCAGGAGCTGCTAGCGATTTTAGCATTTCAAAAGAGTTGTAGCAACAACAAACCCCCCCCCCCTAAAAAAAAAAGAATATGCAGGGAGACTGCATGTGGCCTGCCAAGCCTAAAATACTCATCGTGTGGCCCTTGACAGAAAAAGTCCGCGGCTCCCTGCGCCAGGCTGCAGGCTGTGTTGTGAAGAAAGATAGGAGGGATCCCGGTGTCTGGTCCCGGTGTCTGGCTGTGTCTGGCTGTCGCACCGTGAGCCAGCCGCCCTCTGTGATGGACGTTGTGTTCTCCCCTCAGAAGAAATGAACATCCGCACATGTCTGAAGGGTTGTGTGACCACTTCTGTAAGAACTGCTGTTTCTAGAGGATGCACATTTCAAGGTTTAATAGCTGCCGAATTGCTTTCTAGAAAGGTGTCCATTTAAAGAGTTTTGACAAACGTATATCCCGTGTAACCATTTCATTCAAGATTTAACATTGTTATCATCCAAGTTATTTTGTGATTCTTTAGGATAATTTTCTCTCAACTACCCATCAGATTTTTCCTGTTCAAGAATTTCATATAAATGCAATTATACAGTATATACTCCTTTGCGATTGGCTTCTTTCATCCAGCATGTTTTCGAGGTTTATCCACGTTGTTGCTTGTGTCAGTAGTTTCTTTTTGAGTTGCCTTCCAATGTGTGAATATACTGTTTTTGATTCATTTACCTGTTGATGGACACCTGGTCTGTTTCCATTTTGGGGCTGTTACTACTAAAGCTGCTATAATCATTTGTGTAAGTTCTGTGGACATAAAAATCTTTTAATTTCTTTTAGGTAAATAAATACCTGTAGTTGTATCGCTGGGTCATGTGGTACATACTGATTTAACTGTATAAGAAACTGCCAAACTGTTTTTCTAAGTGATTGTGCCATTTTGCGGGAAGAGTTACAGTTTCAGTTGTAGCTGTAACAGGAGTTACAGTTTCTCTACACTTCACTGGCACTGGCACTTAGTACTGCCAGTCTTAAATTTTGGCTATCTAGTGAGTGTTAAGTATCCCACTGTGGTTTTGATTTGTCCCAGGGGTGATCAGTGATGTTGAACATCTTTGAAAGTGCTTATTGGTCATTTGTATACTTTTTTTTAAAGTCAAGCCTTTTGCCTATTTTAAAATGGAGATATCCATTCTCTGTCGGATAGATGCATTACGAAAGTTTTCTTAAGTTTCTTGGATTTTGTGTGTTTTTTGACAATATACAGATCAAGTTAAATATTGTTAATATTGGAAGCATAGTTGTTTAAATTCAGTTAAATTCTATGAAAGCAAATTTGTTGTTAATCCACAAGTCATTTAGTTCATAGTATAACAAAATGCTATGTTTGCAGAAACATGGAAATGAAATGATATATATATTTTTATTTTTCAGTTACAGTTGATATTCAAGATTATGTTAGTTTCAGGTGTACAGCATGGCGGTTAGACATTTGTATAATTTAAGAGGTGATCCCCTGATTAGTCTAGTGCCCACCTGGCACCATATGTAGTTATTACAATATTATTTACTGACTGTATCCCCTATGCTGTACTTTACTTCCCTGTGACTATTTTGTAGCTACCAGTTTGTACTTCTTCTCCTTTTTCACCCAGTTTCCAACCCCCTCTGGCAATCATCAATTCTCTATCAGTGAGTTTGTGTGTGTGTGTGTGTGTTTTAATTTTGTTTTGATTCCACATATAAGTGAGAGATGGTATTTGTTTGACTTATTTCACGTAGCATAGTACTGTCTGTGTCCACACCACATCCTTATCCAGTCGTCCGCTCACGGGCCCTGAGGTTGCTTTCATGTTTGGCTATTGTAAATAGTGCCACGGTGAACAAAGGGTGCGTAAATCTTTTCGAATTAGTGTTTTCGATATTTTCTGATACATACCTAGAGCAGACTTGCTGGGTCACAAGGTGGTTCTAGTTTTAATTTTTTGAGGAACTTCCAGCTCGTTTTCAGTCCCTGCCAACTGTGTACGAGTTCCCTTTTTTCCATATCCTCAGCAACACGTGTTTTTTTGATTTATTGATGCTAGCCATTCTGACAGGAGTAAGGTGATGTTTCACTGTGGCTTTAATTTGCATTTCCTTGATAATGAGGGATGTGGAACATATTTTCATGTCTGTTGGCTATCTGCATGTCCTCTTCGGGAAAATATCTGAAATGATATTTGTATAATTAGTATTAGGTGTGGCATGGGGAATGTTTAAATTAACTAGTTTTGAAATGAATATTTAGTATTTCTTTAAATATTTGATTTTGGGTAATTCAGACCTTTCCATGAAAAGAATAAATGAGAATATTAAAAGTAAAATAAAAGTAACTCTGATTTGAGAATCTGCTATGATGAGGTTGCCAAGCTTGGTCTATTTTGACATTTAAGTACATTTTGTATGATATAAAACAGATGGCTTTTCATAGTATATACTTGTTTTCTCCATACTAACTTATTTCTACAGAGTGTCAGTTCTTCTAGTAACATCTAATTTACTCCCACAGTAACTTTTAAATTTTCTTCATTGTACGAGTCACACATGACCCGTCCTTCTCCCTGTGGATAGCGGGAGAAGTGCAAGCCTTTGGCACCTGTTGGGTGGCGTGCGCCACTCCAGGTGACAGGCCATGTCGTAGCCCAGCTCAGTCTTCCCGTGGCCACCGAGTCAGGTGAGGAACCCCTGGAGCTGGCATTCTGGGCAGTCTGCAGAACAGTCCACACGCTCTTAACCTGCCGTATTCTGATAGTTTTCTCACACCTTTCCCCTGTCGAACTTGACTGGGCTTTTTACTAGTCTCCAGGAGGTTTCACGTGCCCCGTCTGTGCTGTCCTCTCTCTAGACTATCTTCCCTACTATTTAGCTTTTCAAGATGCTGTTTATCATGTTTGGCTCAAAACATGCCCTTCTCAACCCCCAACCAAACCAGACAGCTTACCTCCTGCTTCGAAAGAAATAACTTAACACAGGGGTCCCCAACTCCTGGGCTGCTGACCATACATACAGTCAGTGGCCTGTTAGGAACGGGGCCGCACAGCAGGAGCTGAGTGGCGGGTGAGCGAGGGAAGAAGCTTCATCTGTGTCTGCAGCTGCTCCCCAGTGCTGGCATCACCGCCTCAGCTCCAGCTCAGATCATGCATTAGATTCTCACAGGGGCACCAGTTCCTGATGCCAGAAAGGTTAGGGACCGCCGCTGTAGCCTACAGTGAAATGCCACTATTCTGTTTGTAGTTCCATGAGTCCCTACTATGTGCCTACAAATAATAGAACCAACTAAGTTTCATTGAGAACCTGCCTGCGCCTAAAACATGTAGTGTCTGTTCCCAGCATTTTACTTTTGAAATTTCTTGAAAGTCATGCATTCTTAATTATTTAAAAATACCATATATTATTTTTTAAATGAGAAAAGATTTATCCTTTGAATATTATAAAATATTCTATTAAGATGAACTTTATAATTTTTTTTAACAATATGTGTACTGATCTACCATTAGGTTGGAAAAAGCTGTGATGTAAGTATCCTTATTTATAAAATTCTGATCCAAAATGTTTCTACATTCAAATTATTTAACAGTGCAAGCAAAATTTGCAAAATTACCTTAAAAAACTGTAATGGATACTATTAGAGATGTTATCAAGCAAAGTATTTATGGGGCATAAAAGGTTGGGAAATACCCTTCTTGAGTAAAAATCAATAAGGACTTTTAAATGGCAGAAATGTTGCTTGAACAGACGTGGAGAAAGGAAATGCTGAGCTGTTGTCCCTTTGTGCCCTGTAAGTGATATTGCTTCTCGGGAGAATATTTGCGGGAAATACAGAGCTCATGCTATGCTATAAAGATGTTTTTAAAGGGTGCGTTTCCGCTGGCAGGTGGCTATTGTGCCAAGGACAGAGGTTCTAGGCTAGGCTCTGCCATTAAGCTGGTTGTAGTTCCCAGACACGTAGATTTGCGAATCTCATCTTCGTTGCAAAACGAAATGAGGTGAACAAATAAGTGAGCAGCTTGTGATTGTTGAGGGTCTGCCCTGTGCCTTCAAAGAGGTTATCTCCATTTGCAGGTAAAGAAATAGGGGCCAAGTGAAGATAACTTGCCTAGGTTCACAAAGCCAGTGAGACCAAGGTCCCTTAGAGATTAGGCATTTGCCTCTGCTGCAGGTCCTTTTTAGCTCCAATACTAGGAGGTGAGGTGCCCAGTTTGTTACTCACTTAGAACTCTTTCCCTGGAGAGTTTGAGAAATATTGACTTTTCACATTACCATCACAGGTAATTGGGAGTCTCCTTAGCTGGCATTTAATTGAGTCTTCTTACATTATATGCATTTCTTCCAAATTCTTTTTATCAGTTAATCCATAAAACATTAAATGCTGATTATAAGCCTTTTTTTCTTTTTTGTCTCTGTATTAAAGGCATAATAGCACTTGAAAGCTTTTAAGACTGTAATATGTCTGACTAAACAAGCTTTGTAAACAATCACATTGGGATATTGTGGTTTACAATAAATATATATTTGGTCTTCCCGTTTCTGGCACTGAGGGCCTAAAACCCTTGGAATTTCCTAAGTGATAAGAGTCATAAGGGTGTCTTTTGATGTTCATAACCCTTTTTAACCACACCTGCACTTCTGTTGATGAATGCTGGAACCTGGGGAACCTGCCTGTGATTGGAGGGTTGGAACCTTCAGACACCCTCCCCCCACCTCTCGAGACTGGGTTCAGTCGCTGGTGGCCAGTGATTTGATCCACTGTGCCTGTGCGATGAAGCCGCTACAGCGGCCCAGAAGGACAGGGGCCGGAGAGCCTCCTGGGGACCGCGTGGGAGTCCAGGGAGAGGACGGGGCGCTCCTTACCCCTTCCCTGATGCATCTCTTAACCCGACTGTTCCTGAGTCACGTCCTTTCGTGGTTAACCGGTTATTTGGTGAGGAGACTTGCTGAGTTCTGTGAGCTGCGCTAGCAAATGAATTGAACCTGTGTTCCATTGTGGGTCATGGGAACCTGTCATTCATAGCGTGGCTGAAGTGCAGGTGACAACCTGGACTTAAGCGATTGGAATCCGAAGTGTGTATGGGGGTGGGGGGGCCGTCTTGTGGGACTGAGTCCTTATCCTGTGGGATCCAGGTAGATAGTGTTAGAATGGAGTTGAAGTGTAGGACAGCCAGCTGGTATCCCAGAATCCTTTGGGGTAGGAAGAACTATCATACATGGTGACCGAGGAATGTCAGAAGTGAGATACTATTCAGACAATATTGTGTGTAATGTGAGTGAAGACAAAAGATTTTCTCTTTATACAACCTACACTGGCAAGTGCAAGTTTCTTATTTCCCAGTTTTTCCCATACAACTTACCCTTGTAGATAAAGAGATGCACTTATTATTATTATTATTTTACTATTTGGTTTCATTTGTTATCCACTAACAGCATGGAACTAAACAGCCAGCTGTACCATACAGATTTTCTAGAAAAAATTCCTTCAAACTATTTATTGGTGCTTCAGTCTTCACCTGTCAGGGCTTTTCAAATAAAGGGTGAGAGAGACTCTACCCTCTAGAAAGAGAGATTCTGTGTTAGTGAAAATGCCAATCAGGTTGTGCCTTTTCTGGCCCCCAGGGACTGGAAAACCTGGGGTAGGCACTCGCCCTGGCCCTCGCACGGAAGTGCTGGGACAGAAGTCTGTCTGTCTTCCTTCCGAGGAACCTTAGCGTTGTTCTGGAAATTCGCAGGGAGGTGGCTGCAGGGATTGCACAGCTGGTTTCTCTGTAGCTGGCGAATTCTGTATAGTACTGCCATAGGTGTTCGGAGATTCAAAAATATGTTTTCTCGGGGCTTGTTTGTGTTGTCATTTTATAGGAATAAAATAATTCACAATGTATTTGGTAAAACAGTACTGAAAAATGTCACTGATTGTAAATAATACTTGGAGGGCTTGCAGCTTTCTAGTTTCCTCAGCAGGATGTCTGTGCTAAGCCCTAAGTAAGGGAAAATCATGAAAGGCCTGTAACTCATGATGGCCCCCGCCTCCTTTACTTCCTTCTGTCCTGAAATTAAACTGTTTTAGCAGGAAAGTGAATTCAGGGCTGAGAGAAGCCCGCGGATTTCTGAAGGGTCTCACTCAGTGAGGTGCCCTGCGGTGCCCACATGTCACACGGGCGCCTGGGCGCTGCCGGCCTCCCCGTGGCGCACGCTCAACCCCAGTACGAGGCTCCTCGGTTCCCCATGCCTGGAAGTTCTAGAGGCTCTGGAGGTGCTTTGGGATGAGCGGTTTGGACTGTCCAGTCTGGTTCTGATTCTGTCAGCAGAGTGTTGCGTCTCGGTTGGGGGTGAGTGTACACGGCAACGCTAGAACGTGGGCAGAGTCCCCCAGGAACGCCCCTGGGAAGATGCCGTACTGTAAGGTCCAGTCAGGTCCAGGCCAGCCCGCCTGTCCTCTGTACGAGGACAGCTCGCTTCCGTTGGGCACGGAGGCTGTTTCGCGTGGGGGCCGATGCTGCAGGGCAGCGCTTTGAGCACCGGAACCACACCGAGTGGCTGGACGGTGCCAGAGACGCGCAGAGCAGATCCGTGCCCCAGCCCGTGCTCACTGGGGCACACGCTTACGGGCTGTGGTGGTGGGCACATCTCCTGTGTGTGCCTTAACTGAGTTTATCCTAAAGTGTCGTTCTGTGTGTGTTGTTAAGTCTGTGTTACATGTTGGTTTAGTTGATGGTTTGTTTATTTTACATGTTGGTATAAGATTTAAAATAGACTTCCTAGAAGGAAGAACATCTGGCATCAGACTTAACCTACTTTTTCGTTCTGTTCCCTTGTATCAAGTGGAATGCTGAGGAAGTAATAGTTATCTCATGGCTCATCCTTAAATGGTGAGTTATAGTTTTACTTTCTTCTTGTACATAATTTTTGTCCCATTTCCTCCAACAGTATCTCAGCAAACTGAGCACACACACACAACAAAATGAGAGGATTTAGCCTAGAAAATAGATTTAGTAGAGGTTTCAAAGAAAACTTTAGCCTCTAGATGTCAGTTTAGTCTGTTTTATAGGTTGGTCAAGCAGATTCTTTAAGGCACTGGTGATTGAAATGTATATGGCCATTTTTTTCCTAAGACATGTCTTCGTAAAATCGATAGAACTGTCAAATAAACAGGAATGCTGGTCTGTTGTAGGCTCCGTGGTGAACTTAAGAGTTCGGTTCTGCTGAAGGAGGAAAGTGATTCATTTTTGTGGAAAATGCATTGCTGCAGTCTACTCACCATTGCTTTGACGATTAAGTTAACGTTTTCTGTTATTCAGCTAGGATCGCCACGTTTCTGTCATTTGCCTGCACCTTTTAACACTCCTGTGCCTTCGCAGCACCGCTTAAGCCAGGGCTACAGGTCTGATATCTGTTTTTCCCACTGGTTTTCCCGTATTAGTTACTGACACATCTGTTTCCGAAGACTATGAACCCAAATGCTGTCGGCAGCACTTTCTCCTGTAGTTTCATGTACAAATGACCCACCGACGTCTAGGCCCTAAGGTGCCTGTCGGGTCTTACACACTCGCGTGTCTCAGGATTCACCGTGTTTGGAATGCTCTGTCGGTTCTTATCAACTGGTGGTGCTGTCTCTAGTCCCAGCTTTCCACGCCCTTCAGACTGACATTCAGAAGTGTTTTCTAATAGCATTTGACAAACCATTTGAGCAGAATGTTTGGGTCCAGCAGTCGTGAGCTTGGGTATTTTTGTCATTTTTCCCCCTTTTTAGATAAGGAAGAGGCATTCTAGGAAGTGAGATGGCTCTGAAACGAAAGTTTTGCTTTATCTTCCGTTCATGGGGCTCGGGGGAAGAGTGAGCCTGCGGGGAGCGGGTTGGTAGAGTGGGGTGAGTTCGGGCAGCCGGAGGACCAGCCGTGGCCGCGACCCTTGGTCAGGTCTTGTTGCAACGGTGAAAGATGGGTCAGATGGGTGAAAACCAGCAGTTTGTCGAAGACAGGTTTTGTTACACATGGGTCTCCTAATGCGGTGCAGATGTGTGGCAGGCCGGCCTCTGGCTCCCGCAGCTCGACGGTGACCGCAAACGGCCCCTCGTCACTCTTCTCCCAGGCTTTTCTCTGCTCTTTTTTTTTTTTTTTTTTAAGTTGCAAGAATAGTGATTTCTAGGCTTGCTTTCTTGTGTGTACGTCTTTAGGAATATATAATTTGACGATAGGCAACTGAAAAGGCAGAGTGTTGTTAGGGTTTTTGATCCGTATGGTTCTGGATATACTTACAGCAGCTGTTCTAAAGGGTGGTTTGTGGACCTCAGGGGGGTCTGTGATGTTAAAACATTTCTGTGATGATACTATTATTGTAATAATACTAAGATGTTATTTGCCTTTTTAAACCGTTGACTTATGTACCAATAGTGGAAAAGTACTGGTGGATAAATTGTTGGCACCTTAGCACTTGGAGTAAAAAAAGAAAAAGCCATTTTAATTGGAGAATGTTCTTGACCAAGCAATACAAAATATTACATTTATTAAGTTTTGATCCCGAGTGCACGCATTTTTAACACTGCACAACGAGATGGGAACACGCTCAGCGTTCCGAGGTGGCGGGCCCGGGAAACGCGGTCAGGTGGTTCAGGTGCAGGGCACTGGGGCCGCCTCTTTCACGGAGGATGCCAGGTTTACTTGAAAAGAGGGGCTGACAGTCTTTGATTATGCAGACTTAGGTATTTGGCAAAACATTTTTCAACAAAGTGAGCCTGTCACTTCCAAGAGAACAACTGACCTTTTGCTGATGATAGATGATAGCATTTGAGCTTTCAAGCAGAAATTGGAAGTTTTGGAAAACTAGTATCTGCCACTATGAGCTTGACAGCTTCCCAGTAAATACTTAAAAGACTTCTGATGAGATCAGTGGGTTTAACAAATATGATTTTTTGAAATATGTTCTGGAAAATCTGCATGACTCAGTGGACCTGTATTTTTCAGGTGAGGAATGGATGGTGTTACACAGTCACGCACCAGTTAAATAAAGATCCATTCAAAGGGGATAGGCTAATGAATTTAGTGTAGCAGAGGAGGGAAAGTTCATTGATACAGTTTCAGATTCCAAGTATCTTTAAGAAACTGCCATTGCTTACTCAAGAGTGGCGGCTGTCTTGAGGAAGGACACCCATGAGGTTGACTTGCAGGGTCAGCTGCCACTCTTCATGGACCTGGTTTTGGTATGATATCAAACAAAGCATGAGGTAGACCCACAGTTACCTCAAAAGGCTGTTCAAATACTCTTCTCGTATCTACCTAAATATCTGTTTGCGAATAGATTTTCTTCATGCTCTTCAACCAAAACGACATATTGGAACAGATTGAATGCAGAAGCAGATATAAAAATCCAGCTGTCTTCTATTAAGACAGATATTAAAGAAATTGGCAAAAAATATAAAAACAATGCCACTCACTGATTTTTTAAAGGAAATTTTTTTTAAAAAATGTGTTATTTATATTAACATGTAATCAGTTTATTTTTAACTAAGTTAATGTTTTAAAAATTCCTCAGTTTTTAATTTCTAATATGCTAAGTATCGATAGATACAACTCATATAAACGAAAAGGGTCCTGACACCAAAATGCTCATGATTGCTGTTTTTTTTTGAACTTTTCACCCATTCTGTTCGTCTCTACTGGTGACTGCTATGTGAGTAACGAATGTCTCCATCTGTGTTATGAGTCCCAAGTCCTTTGTCACTGCAGTGGCTCATTTAGGCTTTACAGTATCATCTTTTGATCTGCCCCCCCCATTCGTGCATGTAATGTTTTAATTTTAGGTTTTCTCTTGCCGTCTTTTTTCTCCATTCATACTGCCATCAACCCAGTCAGAGCCCTTGTCCCTATTCCTAAATTACTTCAGTACTTGTTTTTTCTAATGTTTTTCAAACTTGAGTGTGGAATGGAACCCCCGAGTTGACTTGACTTTAATTTTATTAATATGTTCCCTAAAAATGTACAGATATAAACTTCTTACGGTAGAACCAAAGCAAAATTACAAATTAAATACAGACTATCAAATCAGCAACACATATTTAATGATGCTATTTCTTGAAACTGGATAGTCAGCAGTAGAGCTTAGAATGACATAGCCTCAGGACCAGTTTTGTAATAATTCTGTTCCTTTAATTTGGCTTAATAATACTAACATCGAGAATGGCTATTTGCGTAAATACGTTTCATGCGGTGGTGTTAACTTTTAGTCTTTATTTGCTCGGGATAATCAGACCTAGCAGAGAACCCGAACGGTGACGCTCAGCAGCCCCTGAGTGCGAGGTTCAGCGCCGACCAAGCGTTCTGTAAAGCAGTGTTCGTCACTGGAGCGTTGCGGAGTCACCGAAATCGCTGATTAGATACTTAGTCCAGTTATTTTTGGAATCTTTACTAGAAAATGTTACATATTTCACTTCTGCGTCTGTTGTTAACGAATCGGTGCTGGTGGGTGGGAGCAACGTGCAGTGGGTGAGGTCTCTGCGCTGCCTGGGCTCTGGATACCCGCAGGGTGCAGGGTGCAGGGTGCCGGGCGCCTCAGCGTGGGTCCCCTGTCTGCCAGCCTTCTGTACCCGCCTTGCCTGCCTTAGCTGTTCGTTTAACCCTCACCACCATCTTACGTGCTAAACCTTTTTTTTTATTTTTAAACTTTTGTTTTTGATCATTTCTATTCAAGCGGATTTTAAGTCCTATGAGATCACAGATTTTTGGTGGTTTTATTTATCGCTAAGTCTTTAGTTCCTATAACAGAACCTAGCACGTGTGAGATGTTCGATAGATATTTACTGAATGAATGTGTATTAGCTCTTCTCTTTATTCCGGCTCCAGACTCAAACGCTCTTTTTGTGGTATGTGCTCACTGCTATCTTCCAGCTGGGCCAAGAAAAGCCTGTTTCTCCATTAATTTTTAACCTCATGTTTTTAAATCGTTTTCACTATCTCTGCATGTTTTTTTTTTCTATTGAATATTCTACAAAGCATTAACAACAACAACAAAAAGACGCAAATATTTATGTTCTGTTTATCATTTCAAAAAGTGGACGTCGTTTTTAAAAATTAATGTCTCTATATTAGATTGTCATGTAACGTGATTTTCTAAAAAAACTTTACTTTGGAAAAATTTTAAATTTCTAGAACGTTGGTACGTTAGTCGAAATTAAGAAACCAACGTTAGTATGTGACTCTTGATTAAGCTGGAAACTTCATTTGCATTTTATCAGCTTTCCCCTTTTCTGCCACCACACCACAGTCATCGTCTCTCTCGAGTCTCTTCCAGTCCGTCTGCCCTGTTTTCACGACTGTCGCGCTTCTCAGCAGTGCCGGTCAGGTGTTTTGTAGACATGCCTTTCATTTGGGTCGATCTTACGTTTCCTTGTGATTAGACTGGGGTTCTGGGCGCAGGTTGACTGGAGGCATGTGACGACGACACTGCTGATCATGGACGCTTTAGCCATGTCCCTTGGTGACACTGGTGTCCTGGTTTCTGCCCTGTGACGTTACTGTTCCGTTTCCCGGCTCCGACTGGAAGCGGTCACTGAGCCTGGCGCCCCTCACAGGGCCGGGGCCTGAGCGCCGCCTCTGGGATCCGGGAGTGCGCGGACGCAGTGCGGATTTTGGAAGATTGGTCCCTTCTCCTCCGTTTACTTATTTAATTGCTTATTAAATCATAGATGCATGGGTCTATTTATTCCGTTTTAATACCGTTGTGACTTATTTTGCTGTCCATGTTGTTTCAGCTTTGGCCACCGGGAATTCTTTCAGTGTGATTCCCGTCTGTGACCTGTCCCCTTTCATCTGTGGAGCAGTTTCTTACTTTCCGCTACCGCCTTTCCTTGTGCTTTCCCTGCCCCAGCCCTAGGACGAGCTATTTCTCTAGAGCTGTCCTTGTACCGGAGAATGGGATTTAGAAAAAAACAAACAAACAAACATGGGTGCTGGGCGTACTGTTGGAGTGAGTGTCGTCGCTACTTCTAGGCCCTCTGTGGATGGAGCTTGGAAAGACGTGTGCGTCCGCCAGGCCACGTGTGCGCGCACGCCTGGTTCTGTACCGCGTGCGCATCAACGTGAGTGAGCTCATCCTGGAATCTGTGACTCCGGCACAGCTCCAGCCCTGGCTTACTGGTGACTGGTCCCCCCGGGAGCCGTTCACCACGAGGGCGCAGGCCGTCCGTCCTCGTCCTCCGTGCACACGGGACACAGGCGTCCGGGGGAGCCGCACTCCTTTCTCCGCCCTTCTTTCTGGGTCTGTCCTCAGGTTCAGTCCCGTGGGGTTGACTGTAGAGTCTGCGCTCCTTCCTGCGATGCTTTGAAATCCGGCTTGGTTTCTGTTTGCATACAGTCTGTCATTTTAAAAATGACTGTTTTCGTACTGAGTTGTTGTCTGACAACTGTATTCTGTGATGTAATTCCTGATCGCGCGCATCTGCTCTTTGTATAGTTGACAGCCACTACTTAGGGTCCTGTCCTGTGTGTGTACCTTACGTCATTTCTGCTCGGAACACCTCTGAGGTAGATACTTCTGTGTTAACCTGTTTTTCACGAGGAGGGTGAGATGCAAAGATGTTTAATAAGTCGGCCAAGTCTACACCCAGCGGTCCGTGGACGAGCTGGCATCTGAGTCCAGGTTTTGGCTGGGTTTGGAGTCTGTTCGTTTGCCTTTTGTTTAAGACTGGGTGGGACTTAGAGTTAATAGGGCTAAATGCGACTTGCTGGTTTCCTGGTCGGCTGGCCTGGAGTGGAGCTTGCGCCTCGCACGTTCCTGCCCCGTGTCTGTGAGGGGCATCATTTATCACTCTCATTTATCTCTCTCTGTCTCTCTGTCTCTGTCTCTGTCTCTGTCTCTCTCTCTCTCGCGCTCTTGCTCTCGCTCGCTCTCTGGCCTCGGGATCCTTGTAGCACCCAGGTGCACATGGGAGCCGAGGTCTGCTCGACTTGCCCACCCCCGAGTGTGGTGCGGGGCCATGGGCCAGGGTCGGCCTCTCAGTTCCCGCCCGCTGTGGTCCTTTCTGGGGGGCGCATGTGCTCTACTCCCCCCCGCCTCCCGCCTGAGATCTCCTTCGCCTTGGTAATAAGTGTTTATCTCTTCCCAAGAGTTACCTCTCTGTGGCTCTAGGTTCCCTTTGTGCTGCTCTCCTTGTCTTTACCTACAGGATCTTATTTACCATTAATTTACTTTGACCTTATTAAAACAATGGATTTTAACTTAAAAATAAATGAAATTGTTAAATGAAACTAACAGCTGCCCTCGAAACATTTTCAACATAAAAGCGTTGAAGACTAGTGATTTTTCAGAATAGGCACTTTTATGGCAGTCTTGCTGTGAAGGACATTTTCGTCAGAAAAGGATGTTGAGGATATTGCGGTGGAATACTTAAATTTTGATGGGTTTGGATTTGACCTTATTTAGTCTGGTATTCAGTTAAGAGGCAAGATGAATGCTGTTAATTTAGTTAGGAAGGGTAAGTACTACGTGCAATTTGTTGTTTAGTTTCCTTCCAGTAAGTAGAAACAGAACCCAGTGTCTTGATTTGGCAGATTCCTTTAGGAATGAAGAACCTTAAAAGCAAGGCATCAAGGACACTGAAAAATGCCTGAGGGACTTTTAAAAAACCCCTCAGTCCTTGGGAACAGAGTAAGGAGGGGCAGGAATGTCGGCTCAGGGCTCAGGTAAAGGCCCTCGCGGGGTGGTGTGGGGGAGTGGGGGGTGAGGGGGCTCTGGTTAGACCTGACAGAGAACGCTGATTCTTTGGCTCTGTGGTCTGGTTGCCAGAGAAGTAGGAAGGAGTGTCTTGGCCACATGGCTGGGGAGGGGGACAGGGCGGGGTGCAGGGCGGGGTGCAGGGCAGCGCAGCGCTGTATAAGCCTGAGGCAGTGGAGGAAGCACCTTACCTGGTGGGGAGCGGAGCTGCAGGAGTGGCTGCCCCTTCTGGTGATGCCATTGATGAGGAAATAAGTGACAGGAGCCAATCTTCTGTTAACGTAGGCATCATTGTACTTGTAATCTCAACACTGAGACTGTATCTCAGACCCCTTCTGTATTTCCTGTGGCAAAAATCTGACCCAGACTAGTTCAGCGGGGGGAAAAGCAGGGGGATTTCTCGGCTCGTGTGCCTGAGCAGTTCTGGAGTTGATCGGTAAAGCGAGCCCGTCCTAGGGCTCAGAGGGGGAGCTAGAGCCCATTTCTGGCTTTGGGTGTTTTCCTTTTCCTGCTACTGTCGTTGCAGGCTCTTCTGTAGCTTCCAGCAGTGTTTGGGCCGCGAGTGTCCAGGTTCAAATCTAAGCGGAGAAGAGCGTTCTTGTCCTCGAGTTGCAGGGACCTTCCTGGAAGTCTCACTGGCTGGACAGCTTCTGATCGTGTGTCCAGCCCTGTACCTTGGGGACTGTCTTCAGGCAGCAGCGGGCCTTGGCCAGGCCAGGGGTCCCAGGCTTCCGGAATTGCATACACATGTAATTCTGTAAGGCTTTAATGCATTTTATTAAGGTTTTGATGGTCCTTGCCATAATCTGGTTTCTCTTTTGAATTAAAGCATAACTGTTGTTTGGGTCCCACCGTCTACAGGTGGACGAGCTCCACTGTAACCTGTCTTGAATAAGAGCAGCTGTCTTCAGATCCTGGATAAGTAACACTAGTGCCATTTCACCTATGAAACGAAACACATCCTGTGATCGAGAAACTTAAAAATTGTGTGTATTTACAGTTTTAAAAAGGAAGGGGTTCCTTCTGCTGAAACTCAAATAGTCAGAGCTGTATCTTACTACTTCCTGGGCTGTGGTGTAGGGCAAAATGGGACCAGAAAGCTGACTGAGTCTGCCCCTCCGCGGGAGTGGAGCTGACGTTGGAAGGCCTACGCGTGCCAGGCGTGGAGCCGGGTGCGCGTGCGGGCACCGCTCCGGCAGAGGCTATCCCTGCTGTGTGGGCGCGGTCCTGAATGCGATGTCAGTACCCGCGTCCTCAGGAGAAAGAAGTTCCAAGAGCTCCAGGTTTTCACTCGGGACTCTCGATCGGCAGGGCAGCTGGAGCACAGGGGTCCGCTGTCCGCGAGGCGCGTCTCCCGAGGGGCTCTCGGTAAGGGCGCAGGTCGCCCTCATCCCCTCATCTCCTGCCCGGCGTGCTTGCCTCCCTTCCTCACACCCTGTGGCACAGCTGGACTCTGGGCGGCTCGGGATCAGTACCTGTAAACAGAACGGCCTGTTTGTTTGTTTTCTGAACCTCCTGTCTGCCCAGCACACAGCCTGAAGTGTAATGATGTGATAACCCCCGGTGTGGCTCAGGGGTGAGAACGCAGTGCCCCGCCCCTGCTGCAGGTGCCCCCAGCAGCAAGAATGTGTCAGGGTCAGATGGGACAGGTTGTGAAATCCTTTATGGGCCAAGGAACAACAGATAATCCCTTTTTATCAGATTCCTCGTCTTTCCAGCTCCCAGGCCTTTGAAGGCCAGAATGTCTGAATTTGCACGGAATTCCTCGAGCTCCTCTGTTGCGGGGCAGGTGGGAGAGCAGAGTTGCCGCTGAGTTATTTTAAATGAAGCTCCAGTTTCTTCCTAACTAACTGACCTTTGCCCCACCGCCCGTCTTCCAGGCTTCCTTCCTTCCTCCCTTTCCGCCTTACTTCCCTTTGCTGCCGTCAGGCACCCCCAGGCCGGGCTGCATTTCTACCCTTTCCTCAAGGACGGCTCCTATCTCAGATCTCCTGAGACTGTCCTTATCTCAGGCTCGGAAATCTCTTCATTCTTCTCATTTTCTCAGTCCTGTAATTTGGGGCCTTCACCGAATTCCAGCTCCGCCTTCATTATCATGATCTGCCCTCCGGGCCTCCTCCGGGACAGCCCCATCTCCAGGTGTGTCTGCTCCTGTGGCAGAGCCCCTTTCATCTCTCTTGGCCTTTTCAGATCGTCACCTTCCCCGCTTCCCTTCCGTAGTCCCCCCCCCCCCCCCCCCCCCCCCCCCCCCCCCCCCCCCCCGCACGCCTGCATCTCATCGTGTCATGCGCTCGCTTCCTGGCCTTCGGAGGTGAGATGCTTCATGAGGGCAGGGTGTGTGTTTCATTCCCCTTCCTCTGTCATTGCCTGGCTCACAATGGTCACTCACGACATGCCCCTCTGCCCTCCTTTCCGTTGGAATTGCCCAGTGTTTGACATTCCCAGTCATTGTTTGACGGTCGAGTATTCTTAACAAAAAGTTCCCCATTGACCTCTGGGCTTTTTCGTCCTCTGAATCTCCACTCCTTAGGCCATTTTCTTTGTGCTGAGCGTTTACGGACACAGGTAAGTCAGCCCCTACTCAGTTTTTCAAGCCACAGAGTCATCTTCCTGCGTGTTTAAGTCATCACCAGGTTTTCCCCCGAGTGAGTGGAGTTCCATCCGTTTTCTCTGCCATCTGCACCGTGGTGGCACCGAGCGCAGCCTAGCCTGGCCTCGTCCCTCCTCCCCTCTGGCTCCTGTGCTGCACTCAGCGGGTCCTTCCCAAATCGAAATCTCGCCCTCCCCTGGTACTGTAAGACACACCGTGGCTTCCCTTGCTCTTAGATAAGTTGAAGCAGCATCATTCACATGGCACCTTTGCGCCCCCTGACAGGCAGTGTCCTCCCAGTCTTTTGAAGATGCAAGTATGATTTTAATACTTTGGGAAGAAAATGTTCCAGAAGAGGACACTTATTTAGACTTAAAGTGGGGACTGCAGTATGAATTAGACATCTGGTGGCTATAGGCTGTCCCCGCGCGTTAGCGGAATTGGCTCCCAGAGTCTGCAAGTGAAGATAAGACAGAAGAACACACTTGCATCTCCCTTTGCATTTCCCGCGGTCCTCCTCTCTCTCGCCTCGTGGGAGTCACGGTGGCAGAGGAGGGGGAATACAGACTGTTAGCAGTGTTTAAGGTGAGAATCATGGTTTAGGAGTGGAGGGGGAATAATTTGTACATTTATTATATATTGGACTGTTTCTATGTTTAGTGCTGTATGTAGATTTCACTTCTGTTTTTTTTTTCTATTATTTATTTATGCCTGTAATTTAATGCTGAAAACTTAGGGTGTATTTCTACATTTCTTTCCCTTTGCGAGTCTGTGGATCTCATCTCATAGGCTAAAAATTAGCTTGGTATATTACACTAATTTCCTGGAATGGGACCATATTTCTGTAAAACGGCTGCTATGGAGGAGTGGGGAATCTTTGTAAATAATCTTTGAAAAGTTGTATTAATACAAATTTATACTTTGTTTTAAGGATTTAACCAACGCTACAAATGAACACCTTTCTGCAAATATCAACAGTGTATCTCTTTTGCGGATTGTTGGTTTGCTGGGGATTAAAGCACAAGTGATCGTATTCAGGCTGGTTAGATTAGTGATTTTAATATGAAACCATTGCTTCTAGAGTAATCATGGGCCAGACTGGGAAGAAATCTGAGAAGGGACCAGTTTGTTGGCGGAAGCGTGTAAAATCAGAGTACATGCGCCTGCGGCAGCTCAAGAGGTTCAGGCGAGCTGACGAAGTGAAGGTATAACTTTATCTTTTGTGCAAATGCCTACAATTGGAGATCGTCCCCCCTCCCTAAAATAAGTTTTAATTCGGAAGAGTCTTTTTTTCAGCCAAGGTCATGTATATAGTAAGACAAATGAAGACTTGGAAGCTAAGGTCCTTATCTGTCTAAACGTAAATTTTGTGCCATGCACGTTAATGGTAATGACAGATTTTCAATCTGCTTGAAAGTAGCTCTGTTTTGTATTTGCCTTTGTACGGCACTTGCAGACTCGGGACCCAGAGAGCCAGGCTTTCACGGTTTCGTTTCTCGTGTCACTGTGATTTTTTAATACAGAGTTAACAAAGGATGGAAATAATTTCCTGTTCCCTTCCCACTTATAATAAAATAACGGGTGTGCTGTTTTTGTATTACTTGAATGTGGAAATACAGTTTAGTATAAAATCTATATGCATTCGAAGGAATATTCCTGATATTTTTGAAAAATCACTAGGTTTTAACCCACAGAGATATTACCAGTTTTCTAACAATGAACAATTTCTTCTCTCCTCCTTTTTTTCAAGAGTATGTTTAGTTCCAATCGTCAGAAAATTTTGGAAAGAACGGAAATCCTAAACCAAGAATGGAAGCAGCGAAGGATACAGCCTGTGCACATCCTGACTTCTGTGAGCTCATTGCGCGGGACCAGGGAGGTTGGTTAACTCTCGCGCTGTCGTAATTATCAGTGCCTTCTGCTTTTCGCTGTTGGGACGTCGTTAGTGAGAGGAGGTCTCTGGCTTCAGGCTGTCCGATGTCACACTGCTGCTGCCTTTTAACACGTAGCCGCTACAGCTACTAGGGCAACACAGCCGTTCCCGAAACAGCTCTAGTGTTTGATACACTTGCACCATTACTAGGTGGATTCCTAGATTTGTATAAGACAGTTGATTAAAAAAATTTTTTAAATTACAGACTCTAATGTCCTCATCAGATCACTATTTAGAGCAAGGCTTTCTGACTCACAGTTGTCCTTTCCGCCCTTAATGTGAATTAGCCATGCTGTAAGAAATGTTTCCTTTTTGTTCATGGTCACCAAGTAAGAATGTTTTTTTCATTTTCTTCAAATTCTAAGGATCTTTCCATAAGAATTTTTAAATTCAGTGTTGAGAGCTTAGAATTTCCTTTTCTGTAACATTTCTGAATGAATGAGATCTTAATCACTCCAAGAAATCTGTTTTCGAAGGAAGGCAATAAATTTATTTGGTCACATAATTTGTCAGCACACTAAAACACGTGGCAGCAGGACAAAAACAAGATGGCAGGAGCTGAAGCGGCGTAGACCCAACCGGTCAGCAAGGCTTCGGTCGCCGCAGTTCCGTCCCCCGTGTGCCGTGGGAAGACGTGGCATAGGGCGTGGGCGCTGCTGAGCGGGCGTCGATGCAGGAGAGGCAAGAGCGTGGTCTGGAATTTAGATGGTGGTTTAGCTGAGTGTCAACACTGAAGCACCTATCTGAACACTGGAATTTGTTCTGAGATAAAGTTTTCAGTGAGTAGCCACGTTTAATATAATATTGTGACAATCAGACAGTAATTCGCGATGTATGAGACGTGTCAACTGTGTGACAGAATGTTCTGGAAAAGGATAAGCGTGAGGCTTCTAACTAATCCTTTTGAAAGTTTTCTCCGGTGACCTTTTAGAGATTTTGAGGTGAAGGAAAAAAGATACCTTGTGTTTCTCTCTCTGGAGGAATAAACCTTAGAATTTTAGAGAAGTAGAAAGACATGGAATACTTATTTTTGCCACTCATCACAAATCTCAAAATGCTCTCACAATCCCAATTTACATCAGCCACGATAGTTAAGAGCAGCGTGGTTTCTGGCACTGTGCTAGGCGCTCCGCACACATCGTCTCATCTGAGCTGCACAGTGGTTGTGTTATGCCTTTCTTCCCAGGTGAGGACGCTGAGCCGTAAGTCAGAGGAGCTAAGTCATTTCTCTCGCTCTGATGATCTGATGGGGGCCAGAAGAGCACATTTGCTCGGACACATGAGAAAATTAGTGACGCTCGTTAGTTACGTACAACTTCCGTTGCTCATAATATAATTTTTGGCATTAAATTTAAGAGTACAGTTTATTCTAATGAATATTTGCTTATCGAAAATTGCTTTTAATTTTGTCAAGTGGAGACAGAGGTTGTTAAATATAAAGATAACTTTTTCTTGTGCGTTTATGTGAGAAATCGTGAGAAGACATTAACATTTTAATAGAAGTTTTCTAACTTTAGCATCCAGCGGACTGAGAAAGACCATTTTCATGGGGTAGGACTGGTCCAGGCAGGCAGCCCCGGCCCCAGGCATTCAGTTTCTGCTGCGGGGGACGCCGGTCGTGTCTGAGCTGCTCTTGATAGCCGATCTGCTTCAAATGATCCATCTTTACTCCCCCAGCCCCACCGTCCTTTATAAACATCGGCCCTGACTTGGGGAAGCTGAAGGTTTATAGTTTGTCGTAAGCTTTTGGTGTTGTCACAGTAAATAATAAAATTTTAGGGCTGGAAAGGTCTTGAATGATCTCTGATCCCCTCACTTTTCGGATGAGGGTCTATCCTTGGTTTGTTTTTTCTTGAGCATTTCCACCTGTGGATCGATTTCTTTTATGTACTTTAAGAGCTGGAGTCTGAAGGAGGTCAGAGGCAGGATAGTAAAAGGCTGTTCTGCAGAGACTCCCCTTGTAGTAGGCTTGGCAGAGTTTGGGACACAGTGTTAATCCAGACACCTGAAGTCTGTGGCTTTTCGCACTGGGAGATGCTGTTGTAACATCGTTTTAATTAGCGGCTCATTTTTGTGAGCTGATCCATGGTAAGTGCTGTCTTCAGTTTAAATCCTTTGCAGCACGAGGATGACTTTCAGTTTTCCATTCAAGTCTTATGCTAGCTTCCCTTCTGTCCTTGGAGACGTGCTCCGTTTTAAGGTGATGCTTTTATCTCGGTAATTTTAGTAAAGAGTATGCCTGACCGAGTTTACTTTCTACTCTCTTGACGTGCCTGCCGTGGATGCCACCTTTATTTCCATCAGGAGCCCTGCAGTTGAACCTAGCGACCACATCTGTGGTGTGTTTTTAAGGCATTTCTGGGTACACGTTTTTTGGTGTTTAGGTTATTACAGAACCTTTAGCACTGTTGCCCGTAGAATTTTAATACAGAATATGTGTCTGTGTTTTCTTTTTAAAAATACTGACTTCTTGAAGACAGTGACTATAATATCGCTTTACATTTATTTCCTTTGCTCTTTGGTTGATCTTTTTAAGGAGCATTCAGCTTAAAAATGTCATTAAATGATACATACAAGCTAAAGGATGTACCTTATCGCCATAATATGTGGCTGCTCATCAGAAAGTTTCTAGGTGACTTTTTCATTGCTCATCTTATCAGTCAGCAGAAGGCGTCGTCTTCTGCAGGTCCGCGTGTTGGTAGCCGTGTTTCCCAGTGTGTCTGTTCTTCCCGTTTTAATGAAGAAACCGGTTTAAGAATTATTCTTGTTCTTAATGGTGCCTTTCTTTTTGTAAATTTGTTCCTTTCTTGCTTGACAACCACAAGGCACTTCCCCCTTCACTGAATCTTTGTATCAAGATTTTCATTACCTAGATGTCTTAGGTCGGAAAGAGAGCCTTCCTCAGATGATGTCTGTCTTCTGGGCGAGTGGTACGATTGGTTTCGTAGTATCCTATAGGGTACATTTTTTGATTCCCGGGAGAATATAATGTTCTTGTAGGAATTCTGTGTCTTGTTTAACGAAAATGGAACCTTTATACTGAAACACGGGGCTTCTTCGGAATGTGTAATGTCCATCAGCATCAGACCACCCAGCCCGGACTGGTGAAGAACTAAATAAATGTCTTTTGGACTTTGCAGTATGTGCAGGGTGGTTCTTCTAGTGATATCTGAAGTGATCTTAAGTTCATCATCTATCATTTGATATTTGCAAGTGAATTTTTTTGACCGTGTAACTTATTTTTGTTCAGGGAGAAGAAAAGCATCGTCTTGTTTACATGCAAACAATTGCATTATTTATTGACTTCGTAATGTACTTTCCTCAGTTAATTGTACATAAATTTAGTTACTGTTTACAAAGAAAAAATACGCTAGTGTACACAATGTATAATTTAGTGCTCTCCACTTAAATACACTCTGGTCAACACACTATTGTGCTATATTTCCTTTGTAATTTACAGGATTATGGGACCAATATGTCTAGGGCCTCAGACTCCTTTGAGCAGATATGGCAGCAAGTGAGGTCGTTTTTCTTGATCTTAGAAAGAAAAATATGGCCTTCCCAAGTTTCTGCTCTGACTTTCAGAGCATACCTATCCTTTCTTGGTCCCTCCAGGAACTGGTTTCTAAGTTGCTCTCTGCTGCTGTTTGCTTCTCCTAACCATTTCTTGGTATTTACTTGGAGAGTTTAGTCTTACGTTAACTCCTGGTCCTTCTGCCCATGCATGTAACTTACAAATCACCGCAGGCTCTGCTTCCTTTTTGGCTTTTTTTGGTTGAAATGGATGGAACACTTCTTAAATGACCTTAAAGGAGGTCTTCTTTTTCTTTTGAAAGGAAACTAATACAGTATAAGTGTTTTATGCTTTTCCAAAGGGTCACTTAAAAGATTATAGATCTTAAGTAAAAAAGTGAAGTTTTCAAAAATATCAAGCGTTTATTTTGTGCAACTAACAAGCAGAAGTTGTGTAATTTGCTGTTTTTCTCCTAGAATGCTTTATATATAGTTTGTTAAATTGACTCTTACAAAGGTTCAGTCTCCATAAAATGGAAACCAGAATTTGACAGCTATTTTAAAAACAGGACAAGCCAAAACGAAAAGCAATGCTTGTCGAGGCTGCAGTGTTAAGATGTTTATTGCTCCGAAAAAATAAAATTTTATTAGATCTGGAACTTCTGCTGCAGCTTAGCTTGATCATGTGGATTGACGTACATTTGCTGCTTCGGATTCTGTTTTATCTTCTCTTACTGGATTTATAAAATAGTATCACTTGAGTGCTATTCTGGGAGGTTTGAGCAGATTTCATGAGCTACCTTGGCAACTAGTGAGGCAATGTTGTTATACCTGCTAATGTGAGTATCTATTGGGTCAATGAAACTCTTGTTTTTTATCTTTCCAATTTAATGTCATTGCGGATGATACTGTAAAAATTCAAATAGCACAACTATATGAAAGTCCCCATAGTCTGACTCCTGCAACTTCTATTCTTTTGATTTTTTTTTCGCATTAAAAATATTTTGTCCAATTACAGTTAACATCCAGTATTAGTTTCTCTTAGTTTCAGGTATACTATTCTTTGAGGTTTCTTTTTTGTGTATGATACCTTGTTAATAATAATGGTAACATTTTATTTTAAAAGGTTGCCCCTGAGGAAAACATGCCTGCTTTTGTGGGCCATCATTTTACAACCTCTTTCCAGGTCTTCAGTCTCTTGAAGTGTGTATAGTTTCGATCCTATGGATGTACTGTAATCAATTGCCCTATTCTTAATGGATGAACTTTTAGGTTTTATTGGTTGGTTATTTTTTACTTTTATAATTAGTGGTTCAGTGAATATCCTTTCTATACATCTTTGCATCTTTTGAGTCGTTTTGTAGGAAAAGGTCCTGGACACAGGGTAACTGGGTCAAGAGGATCTGCGTATTTCACATTTTAATAGGAATTACCAAATTGCCTCTCAAAGCGGGGCAGTTTACACTCTCAGCAGCTACTTGTTTATCTGCTTTCCCAGCATCAAATATCATCCTCCTCTTAATCGTTGTCAGTGTGATGTGAACAATTATTACAGTTTGTTTGTTCGCCTTTAATTATTCCGTTAGGTGTTAAGTATCTGTTGCTTGTTTATATTCTTTTATGAATTGGCTGTTATGGTCTTAGATCTCTTAAAGTTAGGTTGCATTTTTTTTTCCTTATGATTTTAATGGACTTTTTGTATACTATAAAAGTTATTTCCTGTGCTGACCCCTTATCCCCGTTTTGATGTTGTTTCCAGTACATTTTTTGTTATGCAGAGGTTTTAAATGTTTATGTAGTTGAATTAGAATCTCTTCTTTTGATTTCTGTGTTTCTTAAAGCCTTAGACAGTCTTTCTCCCCTTCCAGATTATAAATTATCCATCTTTTAGCTGTTTTCATTTTTATATTTTACAGTCATTTCACCCATCAGGAATATCTTTTGGCATAAAAAGTGGGGGATTTGATTTTTAATATTTTTCTAGTTAGCTTTATAGTTGTCTCAGTACCGTTTACTAAATAATTAGTGAGTGACTGAGGAGCAGTTATACATCTGGTCAGCAGAGACCAGCAGCACGGGCCTCACTGCCGGGGAGTCACGTGAGCAGGTTTACCACCTGAGCAGGGAGGGCTTCAGTGCCGCCCAGAGACTCTGGCTGGTGACAGACAGGCTCCTCTCGCCCTTTCCCGGGCCTCTGCTGCCCAGGAGCGATCAGGCCCAGGGCTCGGAACAGTGGTGCTGTTGCTGTGTGCGCAAACCCTGGACTCGTGTGATTCTGTTTTGTTTCTGAATGACAGAACTGGTCTTCTTTTCCACGCACAGGACCGTTCTTGAATTAGGTGCTTGCGTTTGCACACAGTGGACGGACTGGCGCTGTTCCCTGCTTCACGTCCTTCGTACTGTGTGTGTGTGTACTTCTCCCAGCTCCTGTCCTGGGACTGTTGTTCCTTTCGGATCTCCGGTACTTCGGCAGAGCTGCCGATGACCAGGGCTCAATCTACCCCCCGACAGCCCCCTTCGCACCCGAGCTGCACTGGGTGTTCCCTGTGCGCTGAGGTGTCACAGTTCATGTACTGGCCGGGTTCATGGATTTACGATTTCTCTGAGTCAGGATCAGGCATGTGAAGTGCGGGGTGCCGGCAAGAGCTTTACGGGTCTGACCTTCCCGAGGCTGTATTCCAAGTGTTACGTGTTCTCCGTGAAACGCTAGAGATGGCTTTAGTTTTCCTAAGAGGAGAACTGTAAGGAGTGCCGCTCCCAGGATGAATCTTGCTGTTACGCTGAGTGAGCTCGGAAGCGAGAGCCTGTGTGGCAGGGTAGAGGTTCTGCCCCAGTCCACATGGTTCTGGAATGGAATATTTAACCACAAAGTAGAAAAGCTTCTCCAGCTGCAGTGGGCCACTCTCTCATTCCTTAGCTCCAGCACCTTCGATGGGCTGTGTTTGTGAACACGTGTCTGTCAAGGTCGAGTGTGGGTTTTTTCCTTTCCGTTTCCTGCCCTCTCCTGCTGGAGCTGCCCGTCTCCCTTACGCATCCTTCTCTGATCTCCTGACCCTGGTTATGGAGTCACGTCTACCCCTGAGCTTCTCTGGACCCGGTCCAAACTTGGTATCTGTCTGACAGTTTTCCCTCAGCTCCTTCACGTGACCGCAGGCGTTACGATCCACGCACATCGTTCTCACTAGAGGGGCCAGCGAATCAGAACTGGGGCGTGTTACCTTTTCTCTACGCCGGTCTCGGAGCATAGGCCACCCTGGGGTGGGCGGCAGCCGGCGCCTTCTCCGGACACTCTCCTCCACCTCGGGTCTGAGGCTGCCTTACTTTACTGTTTTACTCGAGAAAGCTGAAGGGTGTTAGACGCTATCAACAGTTCCTGTGTCTCCGGCATAAAATCAGGTGGACCAGCCAGTATCCGAGAATATTTTGAACGTGCTAACTGACTGTATTTCCCCTACTATGTGCAAGTCGAATGTAACCCTTACGAGGTTGAGGGCCGTTCAGAGACTGGATGGCTCTGGCGATTGTCCTTTGGGATGTCCCGCTGTAAGACGGGGAGTTATACCGACCTCGTAGGTAGAGGTGAATTTTAAAGAAGTTAACGTTGCTAACGTCTCTAGCGCAGTGCTCGGCACATAGTAGGGTGTGTTAATTTCTCTCCCTTCCCTGCAGGCCATTCACCTGCTCTTCCCTCTACGGTTTTCCATAACACAGTTTTTACTTGGAACCAGCCTTCTGCCAAGAGTCTCAGTTGGTTGTGTACTCCTACAGCTACTATTTTTGGCTTGACTTCCCTCTCCAGCTCCCAGTGGTCCAGCCACACAGTCGCCTATTGTACCAGCTGGTTGATGTAAGTCTATCCATCTTCAGAGGAACCTGGTTACCTACCAGTAAGGCGTGTTTCTCTGAAAATGCAGCATCCTTGATAACTGATGTAGTCTAATCTGTGGTAACTTCCTCGTGTGATTCTCAAGCTGGCGCTAGACTTAGAGAATTTTATTTGTTGACATAGGTCTCCTGGTGAGTTTCTGAGTCCAGGACACATGACTCTGATCAGGTAGATTGCTGTGGAGACCCGTGAGGTTGAAATCCTTTCTATGCTCTGAGTGATGTGAGACTTAATTATATAACTGTCAAGGATGATACATTTTCAAAGAAAAAAAAGTTACTGGTAAGTAACTGGGATTTTTGAGTAATTTTCCTATAAGTCAAATAAGAATTCCCAAAGTTGTTGTACCAACAAATGCTTTTGCATTTGCTATTTCATAAGTGAAAGGAATGTGGTTATTAGTTGTGGGTAATAGTTCATGGGGTAGGTAGGTTTCTAGAGAGACTCCGTAGATAATGGGGCGGGGCAGGCCTTCAGTTCTCTAAGCAGAGCCTCTCTTAGCTCTAAAGGGAATTTGGAAGTCGAGTCTCCACTAGGGAGAGTCAGCAAACGCAGGCTGTTCGTCCCAGAAACATTTTTTGAGTGCCTACTCCTTTTTGAGACACTGTGCTATGTATCATTGCAAGACGGAGGTGAAGCTGCACTCTGCCGCTGCCAGGTCTGCCCTCAGAGTGCGGTGGCTCTTGTGGGGCTCAGAGTCCAGATGACGGGGTCCCGGGGTGACAGAAGTGCGGGGTTGGAGGCGGGACCTAGCGCGGAAGCCTTGGCTGTCTTTCTGTGCGTCTGCTCGTTCTTCTGCTCACGCGAACAGTCAGCTGACCTCATTCAGCAGGCCCCGAGCACTTTCTAAGTGGCCAGACAGCGTCCCTTCTGCTCGGCCGTTGGCTAGAACCCTCAGCCAGCCGCGTAGCGCCCTGGACTTCATTAAAACAGGCAGATAGGTCAGTGGGAGAGGCAGCTCGCTCTCCTAGCCACCCGCCCTCCGACCGCCGCAGGCTTTAAAGGGGGCAGTCTCCAGAATTAAAGTCGCAGAATTAGGTGCCTCCACCAACAAAAATCAGAAACTAATCGTTTTGCAGGAAATGAGAATTACTCTGTCCGTAATCTCTGGACAGTGTGCGATACTTGCCCCAGAGTCACGGGGTTGACAAGGAAGGAGAGGAGGCCGCAGGTGTAGGAGGCGGAGCGGACGCCGGGGGCGGGTGCGTCCATGGCACCCGCCGCGTGGCTCTGTTCTCACCCTTCGAGCATCTCGGCGCACGGGGAGGGAGCTCCTGGGTGCGCGGGCCAGACCTGAGCTTCCACCCGGGCCCATCCACTGTCTCCCTGAGCGGGCGAGTCGTTAACTGCCCTGCACCTCGGCGTCCTCTTCATCCGTGAAGCTGTGATGCCAAAGGCCGGGTGAGCGTGGTGGAGACAGTGTGCACACAGCACTTAGCACAGTGCCTGCAACACAGTACGTGCTCAATAAATGTTACCTGCCGCTGTTGGACTGTTGGACGGCTGGCTGAAGAACTGTATCGGAGGCCAGACCGTGGACCGGGGCAGGGTGGCGGGTTCTGGACTATTTACCAGCACACTGCTCATGCCTTCTTACTTACTTGAGCTATGAGCTTTCCAGTGCTACTACCTTTATCTTGCCCCTCTGGAAAGCAGATTAATGGATTAATCACCCTCACGGTCCTTCCCCACTACTCTGCCTTTAAACCTCCACCGAGGAGGGAACTGTTTTGTGCTGCAGGGACTGTGACTATTGGAAGATTATCCCGTCCCCACTCCCATCCCCCAGACCTGGGCCTGATGAGATGCCGAGGGCCAAAGCTTTCTGCTTGATTTCACCAAATCCAGCCCCGCTATTTCTAAGACCTCTTAAACACTTCATAATCGTGTGTATATCATATTTTTTTCTTTATCATACCACTTCAATTCTGCTTGTTTTTGCTTTATCTTCGATGATTATAGATTATGACTGTCTGTCCAGAGCATTTTTGAGGAGGCTCTGGACACCTGACAGTTGGGTGATGGTACTCCTTAAGAAAAGCTGGACTCCTAGACAGCATGGCAAGTGCTGTGGTTACTTGGGCATAGAATTTTACCGTATTTCATAGAATCAAAGATGAAAACTTTTTAACCTTCTCACATCTGAAACTGTCATGCATCTTAGAATTTCTGTGATAAGAGAGCATTGTGTGGTTTAACTGGCAACATTATTTTCTTAGTGATAAGAGAAGATAATGCTGTGCCTTGAAATGGATGTCATCCTAGATTGGATGAAATACGGTATTTCAAGGGGATATTTGTCCTCAAGCGGCATAGAAATTCGGCATGATGGCAGACTGTGTGGTGGGTAAGAGCAGGTGCTCCAGAGTCAGACTTGCTGGGTGTAAATTCTAGCCCCGTCCCGTGTGTGACCTGGAGCCTGTCACTTATCCTTTCTATCCCTTCGCTTTCTCACCTGTAAAATGCGGGCTAAGAGCCGTCCCCAGCTTACAGCTGTAATGACTACATGTCAGTCATACTGTGTCCAAAACAGTGAGTGCCCGGTGCTCACAGAGTGCTTCGTAGCATCAGCTGTTCCTGTTTAGCCATCATTCTTTGCAGAATTAATACGAATCCATTTTATTGTGGTTGAAACTCAGATCTACCCTTTAATGTTTGTACATCATCTGACAACTCAGCAAATGACACCTGGGGTTTCTAAAAGAGCAGATAAAGATAAGGAAGGTTAACCGAACAAGTTTCCATATTCTGAGTAAGACTTAAGTGGCATTTCTGGCATCTATATTATTCCATGTGGTTGAGGTGTAAAAGAAATTTATAATGAAAGCAAGGAGCAGTTAATCCGAGGCGAACATAAATACAGGTTTTGATTCTTATCGATATTGGTAAGTATGGGAAGGGTTGGAGGGCTCTAAAAATTTGCAAAATCTGAAGCTTTTTTTTTTTTCCCACCCTAAGTAAAAGAGGGAGGGAGAAAATACTTTTTGGTTTGTATGAACTTCACTGTCTTAGGTAAAGAAATTTCCTGTGTAGAATTATGCAAGTAGACAGCATCCCTTTACTAGCATGAAGGCTGTAGCTTCGGGGTGTCATTTGTTTACGAGCCGTTTTATTTTTTTCTTTTTTAGTGTTCGGTGACCAGTGACTTGGATTTTCCAACACAAATTATCCCATTAAAGACTCTGAATGCTGTTGCTTCAGTGCCCATAATGTATTCTTGGTCTCCCCTGCAGCAGAATTTCATGGTATGTAAATAATGTGTCTTCTGCTTATTTGATGATCACTTACTTTAAATAGAAAAGCAGAGATGATTTTCTTGTCAAGGTGAGTTGATGATGTGAGTAAAAATGCTATCAAAATGGTGGTAGAGTAATGTTTTTTAACTGATTTTTATATGTATTTATATATTTTTAAGCCTTTGCAGTGTTCTTTTCCTAGTCCTTTTTAGTTAAAATATTCTTCAAAGAAAAGTGTTAAATGAAAACCACACCTGGGATTAAAACATTTAAAAGGTGAAGTTTATAGTGCTTATCCTCACAGAGGTCTGGCAGTAGCCTACATCTGTCTGATTTTGAGGTTTTGTTAACTGAGAATTTATTATTTTAAACAGCTTTAGGCAGCATGGTATTAAATGATAACACACACTATGAAATGCTCTCAGGGCTTATAAAACACGAGTTCAAGCATATTTCCACAGATGACACTGGCCCAGCAGCTTTTGTAACGAAATACTAGTATTTAGTTCTTTATAGAGAAGAAGGGGGGTAGAACAAAAGAGAAATTTGAGTGTGCATTCTTTACTTGTGTTAAATAAAGAATATGTAGTTTTAGTACTTAAAACAGTAAGTTAGTGTTGGTGGAAGTCCTTGGTGAACCTACTCTGAGAACTGCTTAGTAGATTAAAAAAATAGATGTTGATGTGTTGTTTCTCTTAAAGGTTTTACAGCGGAGGGTTACAGGCAGGCTTCAGACGCTGCTGAGCAAGGCCATAAATTTGTGTGTTTACCGCTTTATTCAAAAACATTTAGTTTGGGAATCATATTGCAAGAGATTAAGTGAGGTGTCCTATTTTTACAGAATGAAATACTAAGAAAATAGAGTGTTTAACGTTGTCAATAAATATTTATGAGTCACCCATGGATTTTGCTGAACACTGACTAAAGCAAATTGAGTAGACTATCTTTATTACTAGGATATTTGGGGGACACAGGTTATATAGATATAATTAGGGAGACAGAGTAGCCAATTGTTACTTAATTTTGGCTTGCATCCAAAAAAAAATAAACTTCTGTAGTTTAAATGGGATTACTGCAAGTGAGATGCAGTGAACACTGGACTCTCCAGTTTTATATAAGCTTGAACCTGACTAGCTCCATACATTAAAATTTAAGTTTTCATTTTATACCCCATTTGTACTTTCCTAATCTCTCTTTTCTCTAATGTACGAACTCTCTGGTTGTCCTACATTTGTTATATAGGGATTATTGGAAATTTTTTCCTTTTCTTCGTTATTTCCTTCCTGTTTTTCCTCGTCTCCTGGCCTTTTCTCGTGCATGCTTCCCTGTGGGTCATGGTCCCAGCCTGAGACGCCTCCCAGTTTAAATAAGCTGCCATGTCTTCCTGTCGATTTCAGCCAGTCCATTCTTTTTATCAGGATTGTCTCTTAAAAATCTGTTTTTAACCAAGACCCTGTTCAGAGGCCTAAGACTCAGACCTATCCTGTTTAGTGTCCTTAAATATGGACTCCAGAGCCCTCTCGTCTTTATGACGTTTTTTCTTTATTAAAAATTCTCTTCCTCCCGTGAATGTCAGCTTCCTGTCCCTTGTGTTAAGTATCACATTTTCTCTGAACTAAGCCACCACCCTCTTTCTTCCCTGTTGTCTTCCACACCTTGATATAACTTACCTTTCATCTTTATTATCAATTTTGATATTCATCTTGTTCTTCTCAGTCTTGAAATATGTTGTTGTAGAATGTTTTCATTTTATGTATAAGAGTACATCCTGTTGGCATCAACTTTAATGGACTATCGATACTCTATTTTACATCCCTAGAATCTCAGCTAGATCAAGTGAATTTTAGAAAACTTTATATTAGTTTTTTGTTTGTTTGTTTGAAGGCATGGTTATTGTTGATTTTGATGAACCATATTTCATCAATTCTCAGATACTTTATCATCTGAGATAACATGTTTTAAAAATTTGAGTCATATTATAATTTGCACCTTTTTTCCTTTCTTAGAGGTACATAAAATAATGGTAAGTTTTAATAATTGATGACATATTAGATTAGGTAAACAGTATTTTCTCTTATTTTCTCAATTCTGCTTTATTAGCGGGGGGGGTGTCTTTTATTTCTTTATTGCTTTTAGAGTTTGCTGCCTATTGAGGTTTGGAGAAGTGGGTCAAGACATCTGCTTATGAAAAGCAATTGTACTTTAGTTGTTACATTGATTTTAAAATATTTGGTGCTTAGGATAAAGTTGCTTTCTAAATCTTTGTTTTTACTTTTAGGTGGAAGATGAAACTGTCTTACATAACATTCCTTACATGGGGGATGAAGTTTTAGATCAGGATGGGACTTTCATTGAAGAACTAATAAAAAATTATGATGGAAAAGTACATGGGGATAGAGGTGAGCCATGTATCTATTCTCCTGGAAAAGGAGACCAAAGAGTTGAGAGATTTTGATTTTTTTTAAACACAAGCATGAAAAAGATTTTTTTTTTTTTTTAGTATTAAGTTTTGTGCTAGACAGGCCAGGTTCAGAAGCCTAAAATTTTCAGTGTTTTCCCTATTTTATATTGAAGGATCCCGTTTGCCACTTGAAAATTATGTGTAGTTGGTTGTAACATAAATTATGACAATAACATGTAACTTAGATAGAATTATGTGAGTGTATATTGATTTTAAGATTCTTTAGCAGTAAAACTAGTTAGGACTAGGGCTCTGCTTATGTGACATGAGCTCCAAAAGGCTGTACAGTCAAAATTCCCTTCCCTCCAGACCACTGCAGTGCCTGGAATTCTAGCGTTAGAATCATGGCTTTGGCGTGTCCCGGGGACCCTGTTGAAGTGTCTGGCAGGAGGGTCCTAACGTAACATCATCCGTTCCCATCGTAATGGGAAAGTGAGGTCTGTCAGACGCATTGTTTCAGAGGCCGCCAAGGCCACTGTCAGATTCTAGAACAGGTTATGGGAGAAGGCACTGGAGACTTGGGGGAGGAGATGAAAGGGGTGGAAGACAAATTCTGTTCCCAACAGTGCCTTAGGCCAGCCCTGGAAAAGACCCCGCCCCCCGTTTTATTGATTTTAATGATGTTACCGCGCTGTTGATGAACTCCGGCTCTTTCTCCCCAAGCGGAAAGGCATGCATGCACGTTTGTCATTACCGCTTCCCTCTGCATGTTTCTGATGTGTGACCTGGTGAATTTCAGAATGTGGATTTATCAATGATGAAATTTTTGTGGAGCTGGTGAATGCTCTTGGTCAGTACAATGATGACGACGACGACGATGATGGAGATGATCCTGATGAGAGAGAAGAAAAGCAGAAAGGTCTCGAGGAGAACCGAGAAGGTACGTCTGCCTGTGTGTAGTCACTGCAGTACTTCTCAGAAACAACAGTACAGGTAGCTCTTAGTTCCTTCTTCTTTTTCCTGTTGTTGAAAATCACATCAGTAGTAGTCTAATCAAAATTAGAATATTACTCTTAACATTTCATCCTGCACTTGAGTCTTTGTTTTCTTGGCTGGTAAAAGAATATACTCTGTTTTTTGGGTTTCACTGGGCAGTCACCATAATCATCATCATATAACAATGATCATTGACTATGTATATAGTGTGCTGATCACTTTGTATGTACCGGCCCACGTAATCCTCACAGTGCTCCATAGGTAGATGTGATTATCAGAACCATCTTATAGTCTAGAGGGCTTCAGGGAGGCGAGGTAGCCCGTTTGGATTAGAATGCTGCAGCGTTGGCCCACTCGACTGAGCCGGAGCCCGGGACGTGGCGTTAGCCCCCACACTGGTTAGCGCCGGCCGGGACTAGAGGGTCCTGAGGCAGAGCTGAGAGTTGGTGGAGATTTGGCAAAGCTCTTGATGAGGACAACTTAGAGTTTGGGGGTAAATGGCAATTTCCCCAAACATAGAACTTTTCTAACAGGCGCCTGTGATCATCTAGTTCGGCTCCTTACTTTTACAGATGAGCAAACACACCCAAGTGTATCGGAACCAGCCAAGGCCACAGGGCCGGTGCGCAGCAGAGCTGGGATTTCAGAACCTGTTTTCTGACCCAGTCTGCTGAACCTTTCTACACTGGATTCTGAATTTTTTGACCCACTCACACGTCACAGATACTTGTAAAACACGTTAGGAGTGAAACATAAAGTTGATAATTTCTTAGAAAATTCACTTTGTTATATGTAGGTGTGCGGAGAAAATGAAAGATTGAAAATTGTTTACTATTTTTTCTTTCATATTTCCATATTTAGATAAAGAAAGCCGCCCACCTCGGAAATTTCCTTCTGATAAAATTTTCGAAGCCATTTCCTCAATGTTTCCAGATAAGGGCACAGCTGAAGAACTTAAGGAAAAGTAAGATTTGTTCTTTTGAGGCGGTCTTGCCTTGTCTGGTATGTACTCGCCACTCGGGTTTACTAGAGCCGGAGCTGCTGTAGCCGACTGAGCCACTCCGCTCGTTGTTCATGTCTGCAGAGTACGTGGCACCATGGACAGTCCGTGGTGCTGCACCTCACAACACTTACGTAGACAGACTGACACACACGCACATAAAAAAGTTCTCTGGACACTCGTAGAAATTTTAGTGCAGTTAATGTTCAGTTTAACGTTTTTCACAGTAGATTTGATTCTTGACTTACCGTGCATACTATTATTTAAATGGCTCTTCACTAGATTAGTGTAGGCTAGACCTTTTCTTTTGTGTTCTAGGCAAGATAACTGTCACAATTTACGCAGACACCATTTAGGAACTTTCTTTTTAAAGCAGTGATGTCACCTTTACTTCCATTTTTCTTGGTTGACGTTAGGTATAAAGAACTCACGGAGCAGCAGCTCCCCGGTGCGCTTCCTCCTGAATGTACCCCAAACATAGACGGACCAAACGCTAAATCTGTTCAGAGGGAGCAAAGCTTGCATTCATTTCATACGCTTTTCTGTAGGCGATGTTTTAAATATGACTGCTTCCTACATCGTAAGTGCAATTATTGTACGTTTTCATTTTCTATCTTTGTTGTGGAATTATGTCTTAAAGCAACTTGGAAAGTGTTTATTGCAACTAGAATTTATCATGTAATCTTGGACTTAAATTAAGATTGAAAAATGTATTAGGATCAGAGTATTGTTATTTTTTAATGTGTCTCTCGAGGGTTGCTCTGTAGTCCTCTGCATGTGTTGAGTTTGAACTGCTGTCTCCACGAACTTGGGGTCCAGGACAGTGGTTTTCCAGAAACGCTAGCCGCGCTGTGGCTCTGTAATGGAACTGTCACTGTAAGCGAGTGCACAGCCCCGAGGAGCACGGCCAGGGTCGATGAGCCAGCTTTGCTGAGTGGGAAACTGCCTAAAAAGATGCTTATGTATTCCCCTCTATCTAGCGTTAAATCTGTTCTTTTTCATTTTTATTTTTTTGGTTCTCTAAATTACCTTAAAAATGACCTGCATTTGCATATGGGTAAAGCATAAGATATTCTCACTGAAACTGAAGGTATGTCACATGCGATGTTATTTTTCTGGTGTTGCTGGGGAATGAGGTTTCTTAGTAAATTGTCCAGGTAACTTTTAAAGTACCAACTACTTTTGAGGAACGTATTTTGAACATACATTTCACACCTCCCAGTTCCCTAAGCAGAGTTCACTAGCGTCCGTTAGCTCCACGGCCGTGCTGCGGTGTGGCCGGTCATGGCTTTTGACCTGTGCAGTGTCGTCCTCACGTCGCTTTGTCTTTTTGAGCTGCTGTGACCCTAACCCTAACCCCCAACCCGTAACCCCTGACCCCTGACCCTAACGCCTTTTACAGAGCTTTCCCCTCACTTTCCAGTCATACGTCTCAGTGTTCGTCTACCTGCCCAAGGAGCGGTGTCTTGCATCAGTTTGAGTGTTTGCCCTGTCGTATACTTGCTGCAGCTCGTAATTTGTTGCGTGATGTATGTATATCTTGGTCTGGAAATGGTAGAGCGTGTGTGTGCGCAAAAGTGAGAACACGCAGTGAGAAGCCGCTTCCTCAAGCCCTGGACAGCGTGTACGAAGCTAATTTGGATTTTTATTGATTGAATGAAAAATGGTTTTTAGTGTAGTTTTAATTTGCATTTTTTTCTTTCTGTATGTTTTAGAGATCTGTGTTTTATTTGCTCTGAATTATTTTTATCATTTGGCTTCTTGGTCTTTTTCAAAATCTGAAAGCTCTTTATATAGTCAGGAAATTAATTTTTTTAAGATAAATTGCAATTTTTTCCAAAGTTTTTAAAAAAAATTAAGTGTAGTTGAATTTCAGTCGACCTTCCCTACTCCAAGATTATAAAGGGTTCTATCTTTTTTCCTAGTATTTGTTAGGCTTCATTTTTTAACATCTCTTTGATCCATTTGGAATTTATTCTGATTGAATTCATTCTGATGACCCAGCCTCCCTCCCCACCTACTTGTTTCCAGACTGTTGTGTCTCTCTCACTGCCACCAGGTGCCACCAGGTGTGCTCGGCTGTTTCCGGTCTGTGTTTTATTCCTTTAACCTTTTTTTTCCAGAGATCTTTTGGCTATTCTTGTTTTTTATATAAATTTTAGAATTTATATAAATTTTACAATTTAGAATTTTAGAATTAGTTTGTCTGATTATAAAAAGATCTCTCAGTGGTGTGTTTATTGGAATCCTATTACATTTGTAAATTACTTAAAGAGAAATTGGCAAGGGTTACGTCTGCCAAACCAGGATCCAGTCTCCTTTCATGCCCTTTAATAACCTGATTTTCTTCATGCAGCTCTTGCACAGTCTTTGGGCAGATGGTTTCCAGGTGTTACACGTGTCAGCGAGTGGGCTTTTTTCCTTCATATCACATACATTTTATGTGCTGCCACCTTAACGAATTGTCTTTGTTAGGAATATTTTCTCAGATTCTTTTGAGTTTTCCAGCTGTGTAACTAAACTATTTGAAGTTAGTGATATTTTTGCCTTCTAACTTTCTTTTGCCTAACCCTTGGCTTGTATTTGTAGTACAGTTTTAAACAAGAATGTTGCCAGTAGATAAATTTTCTGTCACTTCCGAATCAGTTTTGGAAAATTAACCATTTCACCCAAGTTTTGAATTTTACTTGTATAAAGTTGATCTAAATGTTCTGATTCTCTTATTTCAGTGATTATTCTTTTCTGTTTATGTATTTCTCCCTTTTTTTCTGTGGTTTATATATTTTATTTTATAAATGTCTTTTGTGTATTTTCTGCTCAGAACAGTGTTACTCATGGGAGAATATTAGTGTTACTGTTTTAGTGTTAACTATTTTTTCATTCTTTCCCCCTTTTTTTGATATATATTTAACACAATGAATTTTCTAGAGTACTTTTTCAACTTTTTGATATTTTCTATTTTCTCTTTAACTCACTAAGAGAGAATTTTTTTTTTTAACTCCAGGTAAAAGTGCTTTTTTGGATGTCCACTCATTTTTCTCTTTTGCGCTGGCAGCCTCCTAGATCTTCGGCCCTACTTAGGCCCGAGTTAGGTGTCGGGGTATTTACCATTTCTAAGGAAGAGGCTTCGATGCAGGTCGCAAGGGGACTGGCAGGGGTACTGGTGGTTGACCGGGGCCAGAAGAGCTCGGTGTCTGACCCTGGGGCCTTCTCTGTTCAGGGGACCTGAAGGCGTCAGGGAACCTGGAAGGATAAATGGCTTTGGTCAAGGCACTAATCCCACTTCATATTCCAAATAACTTTTAGGCCACAATTCATTCTGTAAATTGGAAACTGAATTTCTTGATAAAAGCTTCTGCCTGAAACGGGCTGTCGGGTCCGCCTGCCTTTGGGGGTAATACATTTCTGGTAGAGAAGGAGGTGAGGACGGAAAGCAGCATGAGAAAGTAAGCTTGGGAAACTGCAGTGGGTTGTCTTTGTTGGTCCTATATCCCAACAAAGAAATGTTGTGGGGATAAGTATTTTGATATGCTTTCTGTTACCTTGAATGCCTACAGGGGGATCCATTTTAAGTATGAAACCCAGTTCTCTGTTAACCCTTTTCGATGTTATGTGAAAGTCTGAGTGTTCTTTTTGGAATGTACATTAGTTAGTGATGACTGTGGAGATTTTAATATTTAAGTGGTAAGAATTTCACAGAAGGTATTCCGAAGTTTATAATAGGTGGTTGACTTTGTTAGTATTTCACATCTATCATGGTTAACAGTTCATACATACGTACATGAGGTTTTATTTGCCATGTAATAGTGACTTAAACTCCCTAAACCTCAGTTTTCCTCATCTTTAAAATGGGGGCGAGGACCCTAATACGTGGCAGGGGTTGTGAGGGTTAAATGAGGTAGTTAGTGCCCAGAGCTTGTCAGTGCTTCCCGTGGAGGAGGTCCTCTTAGCTGTTGCTCATCCAGCCTTTGAATGTCAACACTGTTATTCTGTGAAGAACTTTCTTTTTAAAAAGTTTGATATCTGGGACATACACAAAAGAATTTACATGATTTTAGCAACTATACGTATATTCAGTAAGAATTTATACTTAATGCCAATTTCTAGTCAGAGCAGACAAGATCAATACTTTGAGCATAAGATGTACAAATCGGACGCTTTGTGCTGATCTGTGATCATTTGTGACTGCGTGACAGGCTGAAGGATCTGGAAAGCCTGTGCTCCCAGCAGTGGTTGCAGACTGGCTGGAGATGCCGGGCACTCCTGCCCTCCCCGTGCCAGCGCGCCGGACGGGGGCTGGCCCCGAGCAGCCGAGTGGCCACTCGACGTAGCGCCTTTATTCCTGTTTCCTACTTGTAACCCCCCCCCCCGACCCCGGAAATAAGTGATTGCTGACGTTTCTTCCAGCTCTAGCCCTCGGAGTCCCCAGTTGTGTTTGAGGCATCACTTATTGATGAAACATTACAGGATTCTGAGGGACTGTTCAGTATAGAGAAAAGCTATAGAGAAAAGCTGGAATTGTATATATTTTATTTGTTTCTACCTTTGCTGAAAACCTTTAGATTTTTTCCATCAACATTTTATAGGTTGCTTTTGGCATTTAAAAAAAGCCCTCAACACCAGCTTTCTCCTTTTTGTAAAATTTAACAGTAATCTTTTCCTATATTACATTCAGTTTGAAATATATTTTAATAATTTCAAACGTTAGTAATTTAAGATGACAATTTGAAAAGAGAATGGTCAGTATTCTGGAAATCTAGTCTAGACGTTCCTGGAATGGGGAATTCTTTACACACTAGTAACAAACCAGTTCTTTGACGTTCTGCTGAGGAAAGCGTAGTCATAGGACGGTTCTCTTTAGCTGAATGCAGTATAAACTTGAGTGGTTCTTTTGTTTTTTTAACACTTGATTGTAAGTGTTAATTGTTCCGTTATAGCCTGAACTTGTTCTTGTCTTGGAGACTGAGCTGCCGTGGCTCACAGCGAGTGCATTGTCACTTGTTCTGCCTGGGGACCAGCAGAGGCTGCGGTCCTTATGTGAGTGTGTGTGCGTGTGTCTGCAGATGTACACATGTGCCTTTGTGTCTCCAATCTGTAAGTGTAGCTGTGCTAGAGGAGACGTCTCAACTACCAACAAATTTTACCAACAATGTGCTACTCAGTCTGTGTGCTCACTCTGGCTAATGGCAATCTTATTTCTTGGATTGATGTAATTCCTTGGCTCGGTCTTGGTATTTGAGGGGTCCGTGCCTGTTCAAAATGTCATCCAGCGCTAAGCTGGTCACAAGGTATCAGGCCTTTGTTCTGGGAACACCTAACTCATAACCTGGCAACAGAATGAGTCTGAATTTCTACTTTAAAAACATCTTTTTCCCTCATCCCCTTCCCTCATCAGTCTGTCTTTACTTCCCATTTAAATGCTGTGAATAGAAGTGTGTTTTAAAATGACTTCTTTCTATGCATCTTGTCCGGCTCCAGACGGGGTGTTTCTGGGACCTGATCTGCAGTTATCATCAGAGTTTGGAGTTGGTGTGTGTCAGTTGCACTCGCAAGGAGAAAAGTAATCATTCCAGAATGTTGTTTGCTTCCGGTTAGGGGTTGGTCAGGAGCGGAGAGCTGAGGACAGTTATGTGATGTAACTCGTATGTTAACATGTAATGTAGTAATGGACTTTTCCCACTGAAACGGGGGAGGTGAAAAAGTAAATATTTTACCTTTATTTATGCAGCTTTCCACGCAACACCCAACACCTACAAGCGGAAGAACACGGAGACCGCGCTGGACAACAAGCCCTGTGGACCGCAGTGCTACCAGCACCTGGTGAGCGAGGGCGCCCTCAGGTCCGGCGGGCACTCGCGTCATGATCTGACCTTGGCGAGGTGTCTCAAGTCAGCGTAACGTTGTCGTTCCCATACTTTTACTGGCCACAGAGTAGACAGGTTCTCACCCCTGTCATCTCTTCCGTAGTCACACACGGCACACGTTAGTCCTTACTGGTCTCGTATGTTTCCTTGTTTGTGTGTTACCCTCAGCAGCGTCTCAGGGTCCTTAGGGTCCGGCACTGCTCCGCCTTCCAGAGCTAGGCGAGCGCGGGGCGGTTGACCCACCGGCCCGGACACGGCGCTCCCCCGCACGCCCGGAGCCACCGCCGGCCCGGAGCCGCCCTGAGTTAGACCCGCTGTAGCTCGAGCTAGCTGTGTTAGGGGCCCCGCAGGCTTTTTCTTTCTAATGATGGAGGAAAGGTCAAGGTTTAGGAAACTAGGAAGTAGAAAAGTTGTTTTTTTACGGGTACTATCTTATTTTTACCATTTCCCCTCTTTGAACCAAGCCACTCCTACCTAGGAACTAAGTGGGTAAATATTGCCTGTCGGATTTTGGACAGAAGATCCATTGAATGGCACCTGCAGAAGGTATCCTATTTTTAAGCAATTTGGTTTTTGTAGAATAAAGTATAAAACTGTTGGCTGCTCTCAAACTTCTCCCTTCTATTGCCACTAAAAAATGGAATTCTTGACCACTATTTTATACTATTCTTCACAAGGCAGATTTTTATTCGGCTCATCTCAAACGTTTCTCTGATCTCTGTAATCCGTGCTTTTACCATTGTTTTATACTTTCTGAGGCTGACTGTTGCATTTTAGCGCTTTGGAATATAGAATGTGACCCTGGGTCGCAGCCTTGTTCCTCAGGTTCATTTTGTGTCCCTCACGGGGGCAAACAGTGTTTGAATGGGCAGGAAGTGACAAAGTCAAGCATGTTACATGTTTCATAGTCTCGTGTACCACAAATGAAGTGGTCGTGATCTTAAATAGGAAAGCCTGACTCTAGCTGCACATTAGGTTTACGGTTCTTCTCATAAAAATTCACTTTTAAAAAGACTGTGTGTTGTCTACGGCCACGCCACCCTGAACGAGCCCGACCCCATCTGGTCTCGGAAGCTAAGCAGGGTCGGGCCTGGTTAGTCCTTGGATGGGAGACCATCTAGGAAGACCGGGTGCTGTAGGCGTAAAAAGATAAAAAATAAGGGATTGTAAGCTGACAAGGTCCTTGCAGTCTTGTGAGGTTAACCAAGGATTGCTGCACCTAAAAAAAAAGTTAAAAGTATGTTTTATACTTTAACTTATTATAATCAGTTAATATAATTCAAATAGAGCTGTCTTGCCTCTCATGCCACTAGCGATATCAGAAGCAATATCAGAAGCCATGTTTGTCTTTTTGAAATTTCTAAACTATGAAAAACAGAGAGAAAACAAGTGTACTTAGAGAGGCAAGTGGTTACCTGTGAAAGATGGGTACTGGGATAATTTCGGGACTAACCTGCCCTATGCAGCACTTCTTCCCCGCCTGCCGGGTGTAGAACGCGACCGTGACGTCTGCGTCTGTCACCCTGTAGGAGGGGGCGAAGGAGTTCGCTGCGGCCCTCACCGCCGAACGGATCAAGACGCCACCGAAGCGCCCGGGGGGCCGCCGAAGGGGGAGGCTGCCCAACAACAGCAGCAGGCCCAGCACCCCCACCATCAACGTGCTGGAGGCCAAGGACACGGACAGCGACAGGGAGGCCGGGACCGAGACCGGGGGCGAGAACAACGATAAGGAGGAGGAGGAGAAAAAAGACGAAACCTCCAGCTCCTCTGGTGAGACGATGGACGCCCCGGGCTTCACTGGCGTCTGAACAGCGCTGTGCTGTGTGGGTGACGGGTGTGCGACGGAGTGGACGGTTCTCTCGGTCGGTTTTCAGTAGCACGAGAAATCCAAGAGCTGAGAGAGCCCTCGGGGACGGACGCGTAGCTGAGTGCTTGCTGCTGCCTGCCCCAGCGCCGACCCGGCCTGTGACCTTTGCTGTCTGGGTTACTGGGGGCTGATGGTGCCTCTGCACACGGAGCGCTGTCCCTCCATCTTTCTCAGACGGCACGAGCAGTTCTGATGGTTGAGTGTCCTTGAAGTCGGTGGGTGGTCCGGGGCAGCAGAGAGACCAGAAACACCGGTGTTCCCGACCGGGTCTGAGCTGTCCTTACCCCACGGCCCCCGTCGTGGAGGCGTCACAGGAGCCCGGCCTCCTGCCAGGTTCCGCCTGCAGCCGCGGTTCGTCGTCGGGTGGTTCGCTTCCTGAGGTCTTAATGCCACCTTGTGTGGCCGTCATCTCGTGACCGGTGCTCCCCTTTGGTTTTGTAGAGGCCAACTCTCGGTGTCAGACGCCAATAAAGATGAAGCCGAACAGCGAGCCCCCCGAGAACGTGGAGTGGAGCGGAGCTGAGGCCTCCATGTTCCGTGTCCTCATCGGCACCTACTACGACAACTTCTGTGCCATCGCCAGGTTAATCGGGACCAAAACATGCAGACAGGTGAGCACACTTGTTAAAGAGCTTCAGACAGAACACACGTAGTCACCGTCCCAACGGGAGAAATAGCCCTGGTTACTACTGAGCTCCTGTCCATCTTCTGAGAGGGACCGAAAGAAAATCACCCTTCCAGCTTCCGATGCCAGTGGCTTTAAAGAGCCAGTCAAGATTCGGACGTGGCCGAGACCCGAGCAGTCCTCGCCCTGCGTGGGGCCGGCACAGCGTGTTTCACTCTCTTGTGTCCCTGGCACGTTAGCGGCACCGCAGAGGAGACAGGCGTCTCCGGTGTGCGTCACTGTAAGACTGGTTTTGCTTAACTGGGTGGTCCTCATGGTGCTGTGACTGTGCCTCTTGCCAGGTGTACGAGTTTCGGGTCAAAGAATCCAGCATCATAGCTCCAGCTCCCGCCGAGGATGTTGACACCCCTCCGAGGAAGAAGAAGAGGAAACACCGGTGAGTCCGTCCTGCAGCCATTTGGGGACGCCATTGGGGTGCTGCGGGCCGGGTGCTTCTCTGCTTTGTTAAAGACAATTGGACCGACTTAAAAAATAAACCCGCAGAGTCCTGTTGCTACTGAAAATTGCTGGCATTCTCCTGTAAGAATACAGCAGCTTTCAGCAGATCTGGTGTCAGGTCATTAGAATTCTGGTGACTGTGCTGTGCTTGGCCCAGACAGACAGCAGCTTCTGCAGAAAGGGCTGCATGGACAGTCACTCAGCATTTGCTGTTGGGTGTTTTCCTAAATCGTGGGAGACTGATCGGGGCACTGAGCACTGAGCCAGTTTCATTCTCCGAGGCGGAGTTTGCTGGGAGCGTGGCCCTGCACCCAGATGTTCTTCGTGGGCGCTCTGAGGCCGTGTGAACACCGCCCCTCACAGGGGCTTGTGATGAGTGATGAGGGGTGGTGACCACGCGGGCTCACTGGCCCGTCAGCTGGAATGCCTCTCCCTCCAGGGACTTTAGGGAAAAGGGTGTATTTAGCTTGTGCTTCACGACTGGTGTACGTCTCATGTTACATTTATTTACTATGTAGGGTCCACTTAATTTAGAACTGAAAGAACTTGGTTTTCCCCACAGAATTTAGGTTTTAGTAGATACTTTGAAGTTTTTGGTGGACTAATTAAAGATGCCTGAGATGAGACACAGTATCAGGATGAATAGGCAGACACCCCTGTGGCCTGAGGGCCACGCAGCAGGGCAGCCGTGCCGGAGGCTTGCAGTGACAGCGCTGCTCGCTGGCGGTGAGGGGCTCCTCCCGTAGCTCCCGGGGTTGCAGGCACTGCTCTGTGGCACAGACGGGCCCATTTCAGTGACCGCTGTGGGACTTGTGCTTTTCGACTCTCTGGCTTCCTGGAGAAGACTTATGTTACTTTCTGTGTGTTTTGCAGGTTGTGGGCTGCACATTGCAGAAAGATACAGCTGAAAAAAGGTTAGCATCTTCATTACTCACTTAAAAATGCCTACTTGTCATTGGTTTTACATTAGAGTTTAGGATATTCTGATACGATTGACTTCTGCACATTGAACCAACTTAAATGGCAGTTGTCACTGTTGCTGCCGGTCAGCCGTCCACAGTGAAGGCTGGTTGGATGGAGTGTCGGCCGGCGGGTTAGAGGAGCAGTATTCTGGGATCGGACCAAGATGGGGGTGACGGGGCTCCAAGGCCACTTGGGGATGCAGAGGGGAGTGCGTGAGAAGTCGTACACACAGTAAGGGAGCCCTGAGCTCCCGCGGTCACGGGGGAGGGCGTGTTCGTGTTCTTGGGTACGGCCACCTCCCACCTCTCTGGATTGACCTGCACGCTGTTATCTTGATGCAGACGGCTCCTCTAACCACGTTTACAACTACCAACCCTGTGACCATCCACGGCAGCCTTGTGACAGTTCGTGCCCTTGTGTGATAGCACAAAATTTTTGTGAAAAGTTTTGTCAATGTAGTTCAGAGTGTAAGTATTTGCTTTGATGAGATTGCATGACAATTCCATTGGCTTTGGTCATCAATTTAAGATGGTGACCGGAATCAAAGCAGGGACGTGGCAGCTCGTGCTCGTCATTTCCTTGGCGTCCACTGACCCCGCAAGGATTCGCGGAGCCCACAGCCAGCCCGGTGCTTGTGTCCAGTCTGCCTCTTGGCTCACGTGTGTGACGTGGGCAGGTGAGGCAGATTTGATTAAAAGAGCCTTTTGGGATGGTTTAAATTAAATCATAGCAAGAAACAGCTACTTTTTGGGCACCAGACACTGCCAGAATTAGGTAGGTGTAGGCTTTAGAACGACGTGCTTACAGCATAGGGGTAGGGACGGTAATTATTTAATTAACGAGATGCACATGGAGCTTGGATACCAAGGCAGCATCGTTGCTGGGTGGGCCACACGCGTTAACCCGGGGCTTAGCACGGGACTTACGTGCACGGTGATGCGAGTCTTTCGCATGTGGTGACGGAGAGCATCTCTCTGAAGGTCAAAACCGCTTCCCTGGATGCCGCTGCAAAGCGCAGTGCAACACCAAGCAGTGCCCGTGCTACCTGGCCGTGCGAGAGTGCGACCCTGACCTCTGTCTCACCTGTGGAGCCGCGGACCACTGGGACAGCAAGAACGTCTCGTGCAAGAACTGCAGCATCCAGCGGGGCTCCAAAAAGGTAAGGCCGGCCGCGTACGGGCGGCTCCTGAACAGTCTCAGTGGTGGCATGGGACGGGGGTGGCCGCTCAGGCTTTCTGTGTAGAGCCCCTTACTCTGGAGTGAGGCGAATCAGTGACTTCTACGCAGCAGCTGTTAATGGTTTCAGATTTGGAAGAGGGATTGTTCTAGTCGTGCAACAGGTGATCTGAATGTGTTTTTCAGTTTAATGAACAGAATTAGTTCATCTATAGTTGTCTTAGTGCAAATAGATGGTGTGTCTGTCAGGACACAGAGACCCATTCTCATCGAAGAGCACCTAATGTCCTTTCTATGCAGAGGAAGAGATGAAGCTTCCCCCAGTTTTTTGCGGCCTTAGTTCCTGTTTCTTTAATAATCTTGAGAACACAGCCTGGGAGGTGCATGCAGGTGCTTTTTAATTATAGCAACCAGGGAATTCATTACTGAGCAGAAGGAAGTAAGAGCATATACTGGGGAAGTTGAGCACTTTCTTTAGGGTAGATGGGTTTCTTCAGTTAATCGTTTCTATAACAATAGCTGGCATTTATTTAACTTGGTTGGCAAAGCACTGGGCCAAGTGCTTTGCGTATTAACTCATTCGTCCTTGTAACCGCACGAGGGAGTGATCACTGAGCCATTTTGTAAGTACGGAAGCCCAAAGTTACAGGACTTGAAGGGATCAGGGACCCCAGGCCCCCATCATGACGTGACTGCTCACACCGCTGCCAGTAGGCCCCTTCACCCAGAAATCCTGTCTCTGGCAGTGGCTTATTTATTTTATTTTTTTTGCTGCGATGTGTTCCGGTGTTTAGACGGTTTCACTCTAGGTCACCATGTTGCAGTGATGCTGGTAGTTCCCCACATTCCCCTTGGCACCCCACATCTACCCGCTGTATGATCAGCCACTCTGTTAGTTTGTTCAGAAAGTGGGTGATGCTGTTCACGTTGGCTTCTTTACCTCTGAAAACAAACTGTGTAGATACTTTTTACCAGCCAGGTTTCATTGGCTTACTGTTAGTGAGCTAACTTCGCTTCTGCTCAGGGAGGCGTTTGGGAAGTCCCTGACAGGTGAGTGCAGGCTGGATTAGAGAGGCATGCTGGGAGTTTGGGTGATCAGCGAGCCTTTTTAAAGGTCACGAGGACATTTGGAATAAAAGCCTAATACTGAACCGCAGTGGAAAGGTGGGGAGTCACTCCCAAATATAGAGTTAAAAGACGGGGTGCTGGACTGAGGAGATGGTGACACCATCCCATGGTAGTTCTTCATGCCATTGGGAGGAGGTGCTGCAGAAGGACACGGCCAGGCGGGAGGCAGCCTGGAGAGGGTGGTGACGGGTTCCTGCAGAGGCCGGTGGTGGCGCAGTGCACGGGCAGAGCCCAGCCCCACCGCCATGCTCTGTGCTGTTCACAGAAAACCCAGGCGTCGCTTCTGTAGCACGTCGGCCCCTTGGACAGTGTGGGGGAGCTGACCCTCAATTCAGGGTACTGAGCAGCTTTCCTGCTGCCTGCAAACTGACACTGTCTCATCCCCTGATTTGTCAGCAGTCCACCTTCGCTCTGATTTATGTGACTGATTGTACTTTATTCTCTAGCATTTACTGCTGGCGCCATCTGATGTAGCGGGCTGGGGGATTTTCATCAAAGATCCCGTACAGAAGAATGAATTCATCTCGGAATACTGTGGAGAGGTAAGGATAATGATGTGTGCCAACCACTGGTGTTCACACGACACTCACCATATGTAATAACTTCTTTGTTTTGGATGATCACGGGGTCTGATTAGAAATGAATTAACATGAAATGCCCTTTCAGCTTGGACTTATGCTTGGTAATTGGACTGCTTCAGCCCTGGTCCCATTTAGCATTTATCATCGGGGGACAAGGCGGAGACAAGAACTTTGTGATACAGGAGCCTGTCCTACTTAATCCTCAGTCTAATTGATGAGGATCTTGAAACGACAGCATCATTAACTGTGACTCTTTAGTTGCAGAGTTAGGTAAGAGCCATTAGCGTCTGTGTGGGGTCAGCCTACCTAGTTGGTAGTTTTCATTCAGTAAAAGGGACTTGTTAAATCACTTGCTCCAAGCATAACTCCTGAGTTGAAGTGTTTAAAATGTCACTGTTGACAAGTCAGTATGCAGACCAAGTAGGAAAGAGAAACCCGCCACCGTGCCCGTTTGTTGAGTGTACTCAGGAAGGTCCAGAATTCTCTTGACGAGCTTGTGTGTCACCAAATTCAACACTATTTTCTATGTATTTTTTCCTAGATTATTTCTCAAGATGAAGCAGACAGAAGAGGGAAAGTGTATGACAAGTACATGTGCAGCTTTCTCTTCAACTTGAACAATGGTATGTTTGGGTTCAAGGGCACTTAGCTCCAAGGCGGCATTGGGGAGCCACCACTGCTGCTCTCCTGCGTCCCTGAGGACTTGGGTATCGCGCCCGTCACCTGGGAAGGGCATGGAGCACTTGAAGCATCTCCAGAATGTCCCGGGGTGTTCTCACAGGACTGTGGGACTCCAGGAGCTGCGTGTGCACACGAGGGTGGTGGGCAGAGCATGCGGGCGGGTCCATGTCACTGGAGGGGTGCGGTGCGCTTAGGAGCGGCGGCATTCAGTGACTGTGGGAACACGCGCGAGTGGGGTGTTTTTTATGAACATGCCCCCTAAAACAATATAATGGAAGAAATTATTATAAACATGAAAATGCTTATTCTGGGCAGATTCCATTTTTTATAGTGCTTTGCCCTGTACTACGCGTAATGGGTCAGAGAGACTCTTGAATCAGTTCAAATGAACTGACACTTGCTTCTGGAGGTGAGCCCTGAAGAGAGTGCTCACTGCGTTGTGCTTGTTTTTTTTTTTCCTCCTTAGATTTTGTGGTGGACGCAACCCGCAAGGGCAACAAAATTCGTTTTGCAAATCATTCAGTCAATCCTAACTGCTATGCAAAAGGTAGGTGCCCCTGGGTCAGAGGTCCCAGTGTGAGGACAGGACCTTGCTCAGCCCTAAGACACACTGATGGGCACCGTCCCCGCCATCCCCCCGGGCCTGTTCTCACAGCCTGACGCCGGTGTGCCTCTCTTTCCAGTGATGATGGTCAACGGCGATCACAGGATAGGCATCTTTGCGAAGAGAGCCATCCAGACTGGTGAAGAGCTGTTTTTTGATTACAGGTCGGCAACGGGATGTTTTTGGGGGGATCTGAGGGCCCCTTCTTCCTGGACACTGAGCGAGGCTTTCGGCTCTTTGCTGGGTCCTCTGCCGTGGACAGGGAGTTAGTTAGGGCCTACTTTCTTAATATTACAAACTTCAAGAAAGAATTTAACAACATGCATGTGGCTGCCACCTCTGCTGCATGCTGTTAAGAGAATGACATTATAAACCAAACATCCTAAGTGTGAGAGGATTTACATCTGTCATTAGATAGGTATTGGTCAGTATCCCAACTGGTCATCCTCTGGGTCTTTTCTGTAAAGCCATAGGGCCAGGCACCAGGTTGGCAGTCTACACTGTCAGGCTCTGTGGGATAAACTGACAAGTTTAACTTCTAAAAGCTATCAAATGACTGTCTAGTTAAGAGCAGCTTCTGAGACATACTCGGCTGAGGATGTTTAACTAGACAGTCACGTGAGTTGCTGTGAACTAGAGCCCATGTGCTGCTACTTTCAGTGGCGGACTGTGTCCGCAGTTGTCCAGGTGGGTTCAGTTCAGAGCCTGGCCACTTTCTTGGCTATTTCACCAGTGACAGTGGCTGCATGTGTGCCCTCTGAAGCAAGCATGCCCTTGGGCTGGCCTCACCTTGGGGCTCGCGGTCACTCCTCTTTCCTGCCCTTGCAGATACAGCCAGGCCGATGCGCTGAAGTACGTGGGCATCGAGCGAGAGATGGAAATCCCTTGACGTCGGCTACCTCCTCCCCTCCCGGAACGCTGCCTTAGCTTCAGGAACCTCGAGTACTGTGGGCAATTTAGGGAAAAAAAAAAAAATGCAGTTTGAAATTCTGAATTTGCAAAGTACTGTAAGAATAATTTATAGTAATGAGTTAAAAAAAAATCGACTTTTTATTGCCTTCTCACCAGCTGCAAAGTGTTTTGTACCATTGGATTTTTGCAATAATGCAGTATGGTACATTTTTCAACTTTGAATAAAGAATACTTGAACTTGTCCTTGCTAGTGAGTCATCTATCATAGAGGCAAGCAGACTCATTTTGAACAGTACTGCTTATTAAATGAGTGTATTACTATATCACACACCCATATAATTATGGGTATATAATTTAAGGATGCACCGTCTGACGTGTCCCAGTATCTGAGAGGCCTGGAGAGGTATGTACAGGCCACTTTTAACCTCTACGCCTCAGTTTCCATGTACAAAAGACAGGATGGGTCCAGGTGTGTTCTCTGAGCCCATCTCGCTCTAAATTCCTGTAGTCTAGATATATTTCTACAGTAGTGAGATGCCTTTCCCACCCTCGAAAGGTGACAGCCACAACCTTCAAGTGTCAAGGAAATGGGGTGCCTGCTCCTTGGACAGCATTGCAGCACCCACCCAAGATACACTGGGCAATGTGACTGTGTCACCTTCAAAGCAGCAATAGTTCATTTGTGTGCAGTTCCTTTTTCTAAAGAATAATGAAAAATTTACTCAATGTGAAAATTTAAAACTTACCTTCTGTTCCCATTATGCAAACACGGCTAACACTGGTTCCTGTTGCAACGATGCACAAGCCATAAGCAACGTGAGTCCTAAAACAAAGTCAATTTGCCAGTTAGCTTTGGTAGCGAAAAGACCTGTCCTTAGATAAATGCCAGTCTCAGAGGGGTCGGTCACCCTTATACTCGGCCACACATATACTTCCGATGCTGACTCATTTTGTCTCTAATGACGTTACCCTCTGCCCCGGAAACAGTACCTTTGCTCTCAGTTGGCTGCTGCTGAGTCACAGAGAATACCCCGAATGGCCCTGCACCACCCTTGGCGCTCGGCACACCCCAGGGCTCAGCACACGGCTATTGCCATGGGGCTACCCCAGCCACAGCTTGTCTGCTGTTCACAGCTCCCAACCTGTCACCAGGCGCACACAGCTGGCAGGTGGGTCCCTGAGCCCAGGGAGGTTCTGCTCACTTCACACTCAGGCCCACGTGCAGCGTTAAGGACAAAACCACCCTTGTACCGACAGAGTCCTCTCGAGCACCAGCTGGTGCCCTCCTGATGCACAGCAAGCTTGTTTGTTTGCTGACTGCAAAAGTGGCTCTCCAGTGCCCTATTCAGTCACTTTGTGATGCTAGATTCTCAGACAGGAAGACCCGGCGGGAAGGCACAGACCTTGACACACGAGGCACTCAAATACCCACTAACGAGAGATGGGGGCCGAGGCTCAGTGTGCCAGCAGTCCGCCCTCTGCCCACTCCCCCTTGACCCAAGGTGACAACTACGAGCTGCGTCTTCCCCTGCCTCATCAGCGTAAGGCTGCCACTTCCCTACCAGGGGGAGTACGGAACGGAGCAAGACAGCCATGTTCCAAATTGCTTCCAAATGGTGTGGCCGTCACACTGTTCTGAGGACGGCAGACTGACTTCTGCAGGCCCACGCGAGGGCGCCGTGACCTAACACTTATTATTTCATAATTCACTAAAAAACGCAATTACAACCATCTACCCAGACACTGCAGCTTGCTTTTCAGTACTGCCTGGTTCGTGGCGTGGGTAAAGGGTCCAGCCTCCCCTGTACCCACGCAGTGACTCAGCCCCGAGTGCGCCTGCGCCTGCGGTGTCCGACGACTGCCCCAGTGCCACCCGAAGTCGACCAGGCGGTGCGGTGCACGCCCACGCGCAGGTCTGGGAACCTGGCTGTTCTGCCGGAAGCTGTGAGCGCTGGCTCCTCGTGGAGTCAGTGGGACACAGGCGGCTCCGGGGAGGGCTCCGTGAACTGGCTTAGAGAAACGCACGCTCGCCTGTGTGACGAGCTTGTCGGCTGGGTCAGGTGCACGAGCTGGAGAGGAGGAGACTGGGGGACGTGAGCACACGCCCAGACGGCCAGGGTGTCGTGACTCCCAGGACGTCTTCTGAGGGGGACTTGCTCCAAACTTGGCAGCACGTCTGCGTTGCCCCCTGGGTGTGGGAAGAGCTTGTTTTTTCCAAAAGGAAATTTGACCAGTGTTCAGTAGCCCATCTCAAAATGCTCAGTCAATATTATTAATAAAATTTAAAGCCCCTTTAAATTCCAGGTCCCGTATGTACTGCTAGTCAGGCTTGCGCTCAGTGTCCCGGCTGTCGCCGCTCAGGCACCGCGGAGCGGCCAGCCTGCCCCCTGCCCTCTTCCCTGCTCCCCCGCAGGCCGTGGCACCGTGAGCCTCAGCTCGGAACATGGCTGCAGTCACGGATCCCGGCCTGGGCCCGGGCTTTCTGCAGGGACTGTGCCCAGGGGTTTCAGAGCACCTGGCCTTGGCCTCCGAGAAGCTTCAGAAGATAGATAGATATAAGCTGCCCTCACAGCCCCTTTCCACCCTCGAGAGCAGCACAGCTGGCCCTGCTCGGGCCGGGGGCCAGAGACAGTTCCGAGGTGCCATCGTCCCTCTCAGCCACGAGGCAGCAGCCACCTTGCCTGAGGGGCGGGGGCAGGTTCAGAGTCTGGGGAAGAGGGCGACTACCTCGCTCTGCTGTCTGTCTGAAGGTCCCAGCACTCAGCGCTGTGCTCCCCAGCCCAAGGGGCCTGGCTCCAGCCAAGCTCACTGGGAGACGTCCCCCCTCGGTGTCTGGTCCCCGAGGCCGGCGCTCCAGGTTGTTACCCTGTTTATTCACTGGGCATCACTTTTATTAAACTGTTTGAAAAAGAGGATTTACTCAAGAAATGTGGAAACCATCACGTAAGTGCTTAGTCTTATTTCTACTTCTTACAACCTACTTAACCTGTAACTTTCAAAACTAACCTGTTAATAAGTTAGTGCCAGACTGTTCAAGAAACCGAAAGCAGCGGCCTTCGCTTGCTCCTCCGCCGCCCCCTCTCTGCTGCCTGGATGAGGGTGTCTGAGCAGCTGCGTCACTCAGGAAGCCCGTGAGGCCGACGAGGTGGCGAAGGGACGAGCCAGACCGACCCTGCCCGGCTAAGTCTCGCTGCGAGCTGCCCGTTTGCTATCCTCTGGCTGTGAACGAAGAACAGGAGCTGTGGGGACGGGCAGGCTGGAAATGAGACCCCCTCCCCCCGACCGCCACACTTACCAGTTGGCGACTCGGGCTGCCATCTCGGGGGGCTCCTCCATCGGGGGAGGGGAGTCGTGGCCCCTGCTTGGATCCCAGGAGCTTTACCAGGAAAGACTGAGGACGCCATCCCAGACTGTCGCTTCTTGCGCCCCAGGTCTCGGCGCTTGCTTGTGGCCTCAGGCCGGGCAGTGGACAGGGGGGGCAGCGTGGTCCAGGGCTGCTGCCCGCATCCGTGTCCTGGCTCCTGAACGAACGGTGGGTGGGGGAGCAGTTGCCTCCGGCTCGTTTCCCCGCCTGTGGCAAGGATGCTGTTTCCCAAGCCAGGCTGCCAGAGGAGTCACCCGGGCTGTGCTCACAGGTGGCAAACGGCATCGACGTGTCACAGGACCTTGGATGCAGTGTTCGAGTCACTGGAGGTCACAGGAGTGAGCATGAACGTTTGAAGAAAGAAAGATGACAAGGGACACTTGGAGAAAATTTTGATTTAAAGAATGCAGCCTTTTAGCCTACAGGAAGACACTGGGAATCTACATTTGCACAATTATCATCTTTTATTTACATATAGAAATTAGTAAAACTGAAAACAAAACCAAATGCAACTTGTACAGAAATCCTTTAATTTTCTTTATTTTCACACATTAAAAAATGAAACACACTATACAAATGGGTTTTCATAGCAGATTACACGTGGGTCCGTCCGGACTCGCTTCCCCGGCGCGGCCCGAGGCGGCAGCGCGAGCCGCGGAGCCAGCGCGTCGGTGTGAATGCAGGAGCATGCAGCCCTCGGCGTGGAGGGTTCGGGTCCCTCTGTTCTTAAATTAGGTTAAATGGCGTCGGTGTCTCTATTTACAGACTTGAAATGTATCAATCCTGAGCAGTCCTGATGTACGTCTGAGACTGGCCGGTGGGAGTCGGTCTCAGTTTGAGAAAGGGAGGTCCAGGTGGCGGCAGCCTGGCCGCTGCGAGCGCGTGTTCGTCTCCCCCGGGAGCTGTGCGCGGACGGCCGCACAGCAGACACTTCTGGGAGGGTTAAGCCAAGTAACTGTAGGTGTCCTTTTCACCGTCCACTCGCTCCAAATATTCTTTCTCGATCAGAATGTCAATGCATTTCTGGGAGTTATTTTTAAAAGAGGAAGCGGAAGGGGGAGAGAAATCTATCAGAAGAGACAGAGCACTGTCGCCATGGGCCCCGCACCGTGGACAGTGCGAGGGGCACGCCCACCTCGGACAGCCCCCGCGTTCGGTCCTGCCGCCTCCTGCCCCCTCGGGCCGGCACGGAAGCCGCTGCCTCCCAGCACCCCCAGCAACCCCCAGCACCCCCAGCACAGGCAGGGCCGAGAAGCCACGTGGGCCGGAACCTCTCTGTTCATGCTCAGTCTTACCCGAGGGCGCCACTAGGAGGGGACAGGCTCGGGGGATGCCCTGAACAAACTGGCCCCTGGGCTGGCTCTGAAGGCGGCCCCTGCGGCCACAGGGCCCCCGCTGTCTGTGGGGCGTCACCTGTCGGCGCCGCCTTCTGACTGGCTGTCCACCCAGGTGGCTTTTCCAAGGGGAAGAGCTGCTTAGTTTCTACCTTAAACGGCCCCCGCTGGAAACGAGCCGAACGACAGCGACCAGGGCCAACCAGAGCAGTGGTCCAGCGTCCGCACACGTCCCCACGCGTCCCCACGCGGCAGTAAGGCAGAGCGCACGAGGGACGCGCCGCAGCAGACGAACCTCCCTAACGAGACGCTGAGCGTGCCCCCAGCGGACGCAGGCGTGTGCGCCGTTTAGAGAGAATTCAAAGCAGGGGAACTGCTGGCGGCATCGCGGTAGGACTGGTGACCCCACGGGAGGAAGGGTACCGCCTGGGAGGGAGCAACGGAGGCTCTGGAATGCTGGTCGCCACCTCGCCCGCGAGGCGTGTTCACTGAGACAATCGGCAAGCTGGACCCTGATGATGTGTGCACGTCTCTGTGCAGGTTTCGAAAGTTTAAAACTCAAGTCTATTTCCTCTGGCAGAAAGCTATTACGTGTGAATAAGCCAGCGTCCTTCCTTATAAAACAGTAACCACCCTGCTTTCAGGCTCATCGTCTCTCTCCTAAACTAACCCGCCTGCCACCTGTGCCACGAGACTCTGTACCTTAATTACTGGGACCCGAGGCTTGAACCGCGAGGACAGCTGCGTGAGCACTTCTCCGAGTAACTGCTGGTGTTTCAGAACCTTCCTCATTTTCATGATCCTCACAATAGCTGCCTGTGGGGCCAAGCGGGGGAAACAAGCATGTTTACAAGGGCTGCAGAAACTTAAGACGGAAGGACGAGTGGTGAAATGCCACCGAGGTCCTCTGTTTCTGCACAAGACGATGGTTTCGTAGCAGGTAACAAATGCGCTGCGGGTTGAGGGGGCCGGGAGCCAGTTCTGTCCACCTGCGTTTCAACCCCAACGAACGTTCAAACGTACGGTCTTAGGAGCAATTTTAATAACTCAACCCAACTATAAAGCTTTTAAAAACAGAGAAATTCAGTCTGCGAAGACTCAGAGGCTGTCTGACCGTCACTGAGCAGCTCCCCCCGCTCCTGTCCCAGCTCCCCGTCACCTGTCTTCCTGTCGTTTCGACTCCGCCCAGAAGCCCTCATCACCCTGGCGACCACAGACAAGTCCCGCCAAAACCACCAGGCGAAGCGCCAGGCAGCTGCACCAGCCGCCTCCTGGTGAGGGACACAGGCCACGCCAACGTGCACCCAGAGTCACCTGAATCAGGAGTTTGCGATCTTCCTCAATATTTTTATGTGTGGTTTCTTGTTCCTGCTTCTGTTCGGTTTTCATTGGCACGTTGATGTTAACCCTTAATTTCTTACTGTCGAGAAAAACGAGAAAACCAATCACTATTGTTTTACTCGTTCTGTTTTCATCTGCAGGACGTGCGCTGCTGCCCCCAGACGGCAGCGGGAGAGGGGGACCGCCACGTCTCCTGCCGCCGCTCCCACCCTCTGCCAAACACCAAGTGGGTCCCCGGGGCTGGCCACGGCACCTGCATTACAGGAGCTCTGTCCCTTCCTCTGCTCCCCCAAACTGTGTCACAAAAAATAAAATCCAGACACAGAAGCCCAAACTTTCAGGTGAGTCATTTAAGGAGACTTATTTGCCCAATGAAGGAACTCAAGGCTGTCTCCGGCCACGCCCCCCTGAACAGCCCGACCCCGTCTCATCTCGGAAGCTAAGCAGGGTCGGGCCTGGTCAGTACTTAGAGGGGAGACCACCTAGGAAGACCAGGTGCTGCAGGCATAAAAAATACAATTAAAAAAAAATAAGGGATTGTAAACTGATAAAGTCCTTGCAATCTGTGGCCAACCAAGGGTTGCCTCAGCTAAAAGATAAAATCCAAAACTGAAGCAGAGGGAAATGGAGAAATCATCCCATGAAAGCGAAGGGCCGCCTCCCACTCCCTCCCCGAGTCCGTCCGGCCCCGCTGAGCCGGCGGCCTCCCTGTCTGCAGTGGCACCAGCGCTCGAAGGCCGGGGACAAGCCCACGGTCAAGGACAATTCGATGCAGATTTTCCTTACTTTTTATAACCAAGATACAGTTTTATCAAGGTGTCTGGCTTCAGCTCCACCTCGTCGACGTTTGCGTTTTCATCTTCCAAGACCTGCAAGAAACAGCCGTTAGCACACGACCCGAGGAACAGGCTTTCTTCTAGCGTCCCAGAAAAAGTGCGCACACGTACCAATAACTTCGACTTCAATAAAATCTGCAGGACTTGGGCCAAAATGTCCTGCAATTAGAGAGAAAGTAACTTGAAGACAAAATACATACTGTTGAATTGTACACCTGAAGCTTACCGGCTTTTGTCAACCAAATATCACCATGATAAAAACAGATTTTAAAAAAGACAAAATATATTTTTCCTTGCAATAAAAACCATAGGCAACTCCAAAGTCCATTTTTCTTTAGAAAAACAAGTCTCCCAAACAGAAGAATATACTCAGAGGAAAAGACGGTGCTTTTGGGGGTTTCCTAAACGCACCTCCTCCTAAGAGCGAAATGGACCCCTTTCGGCCTGAGCAGCTGACGACGGCCGCCGTTTCGGTCACTTAAACACCAGGAGCCGAGCACAGCTGTTTCCTTCAACTGCACCCACAGGAAGCCGCCCCCTGCTCCAGGGCCCGACGACGGCTCCTGGACACCGATCACTGGTGTCAGCTGACTCGGCACAAGTGCTGCTCACCCGCACGAAGGCTCAGCAGCGACGCTGCTCCCGGCCTGGCTGTGGGGACCCCAAGCCCGTCGCGTGGCCCCGGGCTGTTTCTGCGCCGTGAACAATGACTGATCAGCAGTCCCGGCTCTCGTGCAGCGTCACTGCCTGCTGTCCCATGCGGTGGGAGAGCGCCACCGGCCTCGCCTGCACTCGCCGGACGCCCACACACCTAGCACCCCCACCACGGACAGACGGAGAGGGCCCTCATCAGAGCTGTCAGGGCTGTCGCAGTGACAGGCCCCTCGTCCAGCAACCTCCCTGGAGCCCAGAGCAGGCTCAGGACACGGCCAGCTGCGCCCATGACAGGGGGCCGAAGGTCTCACGTCACGAGCCAAATCTCACTGGGCAACGAATGTCGGCCACGGGTCAGGGGAGGGAGCACCCATCCCCACCAGGGTGTCAGTCTCTCTCCTGAAGACCGGCAGAGACCGGTGAGCAGCTCTGAGGGGGAAGCCGTGTGAACAGCGAACCACCCGCCCAGCCGGGTCAGCAGCCGTGAGCGCGGGGCCGGACTCAGGACACGGCCGCACGTGCGGCCGCCGCGACCTCCACCCCGCCTTCGGTCTCCTCGTCCTGGCGTCTGTGAGAAGTGAGAGGACACTGACGCACAGACGTGCGAAGTCGTCGTTCCAGAGTTCAGAGCTGCCCGCTGGACGTGAGGCCAGACCGAAACAAAACGGGGACACGACGGACCAACACCCCCTGTGAATGAGTACAGATGCCAAAAACCTTCCGGAAAGCTCCGGCAGAGCAAACCCGGCAGCCCGTACAAGGCACTACAGGCCGTGAGCAAGTGGGGCTGTCCCCAGAGCGCGAGCCTGGTTTTAGCGGAGGACACGAATCAGCTAACACACCGGTGACACGGCGGGCACAGCCAGCCACTCGGCAGGCAGGGGAAACGTGGTAACAGAAATCCAAAACCCTTTCATGACAGAAATAATAAAAAAGGGCACTTCTGCAATGTAATGACGGCACCAGAAAGATCCACAGCCAGCATCACACCTCACGGTGAACACAACTAAAGCGTTTCCCCGCGATGAGGAAGACGAGGACGCCGCTGGGGCGGCCCCAGGGTGTCTGCCCAGAGCGACTTGGCAGGGACAGAAAATACAAAGACACCCAAACACGAAACGGAAGAAGTAAAAATTATCTGTGTTTGCAGGAGCCATAATCATATATAAAAAAGCCCTAAAGAATCTACTTAAAAAAAAGTATTGGAACTAGATCAATATGCAATGATCAACAGTATTTCTATACACTAGCAGTGAACAAACAATTCTATTACCAATAGCATAAACTGTTATTAAATCCTTAGGAGTAATTTAACCAAAGAAGAGGAAGAGCGTATACTGAAAACTATGAAATAGTTGAAAGGAATGAAGGACAACCTAAATGAATGGAGAGGTAGCGTGTTTATGGAGTAGAAGACTTGATATTAAGATGGTGATGCTCCCCAAAGCACTCACATAGTCACTGCCATCCCCTTCACAATCCCAACTTCCTTTCCTGCAGAAATGGACAAGCTAATTCTAAAATTTACATGAACACACAAACAAGTGACCAGGAATAGCCAACATAAACATAATTGCACACAGCTGGAGCTCTCACAAGTCACTACACAACAACAGTGATCCAGACAACGTGATACCAGTGTGAGGACAGACAGATCAGGGGGACATGGCTGAGCATCCAGAACGGACCCCTCCCTTCATGGCCAAATGGTTCTGACAAAGGGGCCTCGACCAGTCAGCAGGGAAAGACCAGGGCTTGCCCTTGGACGAGGCTATGGTGCCTCAGACATGACACCAAAAGTACAAGCAGCAGAAAAATACAGTGGACGTCATCAACATTAAAACTGTGTGAAAAGACAAACCCACAGAATGGAGATCATACCTGTAAATCTCGTATCTGACAAAAATCTACAATATAGAACATACAAAGAATTCTTACAACTCAACAGTAAAGACAACCCACTTATCAAGTGGGCAAAGGATCTGAACAGACATTTCTCCCAAGAACACATACAAACAGCCATGAAGAGATACTCAACATCATTATTAGGAAAATGCTAACCAAAACCGCAATGAGATACCACTTCTTATCCTCTAGATGGCTATAATAAAAAAAAAATAAAATAAAAAAGAAAAAGTAAGTAAGAGCAGGAGCAAATGGTGCTGAGCCGTGGCGGGGGTGCAGCTGCTGCTGTGGGAGCACGAACGGGGGCTGGGTGCAGCCACGGTGGAACAGTCTGGCAATTCCTTGAGAAGTGTGAGTTATCACACTCAGCCAGTCCCCATCTGGGTATCTACCCAAGAGAACTGTAAATATGCTCCTACAGAAACTTGCATGTGAATGTGCACACGACAGCCCATTATTCCTAGCAGCCAAAAGGTGGACAGCAGCCCAATGCCCACTGAGGAATGAATGAATATACCACGGTTTATCCGTATCCTCCACAGAAGAGAATGAAATGCAGATACATGTTGCAACATGGATTAAACTTGAACACATGATGCTACGTGAAAAAAGGCAGATGTAAAAGGCCACGTATTATGAGACTCAATTTTTATGAACTGTCCAGAGCAGGCAAATCATAGAGACAGAACACAGATTAATGGCCGTTGGGGGCAGGGAGAGGCCGGGTAGAGGGCAGGCGCTGCTAATGGTACTGGGCTTTCTTGGGGGTGATGAAAATGTTTTGGATGGTGGTGGTGGTTGTACAACCTTATGAAATACTTCTAAGTTGTATGCTTTAAGTATACAACTTTATGTTATATGAAATGTATCTCAATAGAAATGATTAACAGAAATAATAATATTAAAATTAAATGAAAATTTTAAGCTTAGTAAGAAAAGCTCAGCTGGAAAGGGGGTTAGGAATGAGCTAAATGAATGAGAGAAACGCAGGCTGGTGTACTGACGCACACGTGTCCGTGTACAGGTGCACGTGACAGCTCAAGTAAGAGCACGCTCATGCTCATACGGCAAACGTGAGGCTCAAGCCGTCTCCCGTGCCCGCCCCGCAATGCCCACATGCCGACGGAGGCCACGACACGGCGCAAAGGGGCAGAGCAGCGAGATTACCATTTTGATCTGAGTGCTGTCGGCCAACTGCTGCACGGCGTACGCGTCCTCCGTGTTGTACTGCAGCAGGATCGCCATCTGGAACGTGGACGCCTTCGAGGGCCCCGCATGAAAGGAAGAGAGAAGCAAAACTTAAACACAGGAGCAAACTCCAAAGATCCATCGCCTAAGTTTGAAGAACTTATTTATAAGATGAACCTTTGAACCGATGCAAAAAATAAAGACCCATTTAAAAAGGAATGCAAAGCCTGCAATTCCACCACGATGCAACGTTTTCCTACAAGATGCCGTTTCCCACTTTTTCAAACGTTAAAGTGATTTGCATTTTCTTCCCAAACGTTCTGTCTTTGTAAATACAGAAATGTGCATCCACACTCATCCATATACACCCTCCTGGTATAAACTGAAACAGTGAGCATCAATCTTCAAATTTGTTTTCGCATAAATGCTAAGAAAAATTATCTTCTGTCACGTTACTGACACATCAACGTGCATACTGAATCGTGTTTTTTAACCTAAGTACTTTACTGTGGGAAGCACGACCTGGCTTAAATGCAACCACAGCGGCTCTTCGGTCTTTCAGAAAGCCGCACGCCAGGCGCGAACACTGGCTCTGAGTCCTCCAGTGTGTGCGGGGGACGGACGCCCCCCGAGGCCGCTCTCCTGGGGAGCCCTGGGCACCCCCCACTTCCCGTGAAAATTCCTTCGCCCTCGTCCTCTTCCGCGCTGCACAGCAGCGAGGACGACGAGCAGCAAACCTTGGCCAGTGAGAGGACAAGCAATGACACTAGCGGCTCCGAGGCACAACAGAGCTTCTGGGGACTTCAGGAAGCCACCAGAAAAATGACCAGCGGGGGAGAGAAGATTCTGGTAGGCCGAGAGGCCACTCCCGAGCCGACGAGCAGGTGACCCAGACCGACACAAACCCCGGAGATGTTCCACCGTTTGGTGCTGGTTCCGCTGGTGCGTATGAGCTGCTATGACTGAGAACGGGACTTACAATGGGTGCCTTTTACTGCATGTAAACGATCTCAACTAAGTTGATATAAAAATCAAAGGGGAAAAAACACAGGAAAACATCTTGTGTGTAGCTTAAATAAAAATGCAAGAACAGAAAAAAAAAAAAAAGCAAAAAAACCCAAGTCATGTTCATGGGCAAAAAAAAATACAAGGACCGAGAAGAGCAGGTTCCCGACTCCTCGCCGAGCCCGCCCTGGCGCCGCCACATGGCGGACGCGCCCCCCTCGGGAAGCGTGTGCCTGGCCAGAAAGGGCACCGACATTTAGGGACTGAAGCGTGTGCTCACGAGTGCTTGGGGATAAAAAAAAACAAAACAAGATTTCAACTGTAAATAACCCATACTGAGGCTGATAAAGACCTCTGGACCTGGTGTGACAGAATATTCTGCATTTCAGCTATTTCATCAGAGTAGACTTACTGAACGTTTAAACTAATGAGCAGAATCTAAGTCTGCAGAACACGGTCTCAAGTCTCAACACTTAAAAGCTGACTTAGGACTGTGTTTATAAGTTCACCAGCAAAACCCTCTCAGAGAATAAAGCAATTAGTTGTGAGGCCTGCGCGTCACAAAGTTCAAGAAAGAGAAGCTGTACGACTCAGGACCTTACCTGAAGGCCACTCTTACTTACTGCTGCTGAGAGCACCGAGGGCTCGTATTCACGAGACACTGCTTTGTCAAGCGAAAAGGACCAGTATCATGAAGAGCTACAGAAAACCAGCTTTGTAAGATTCCACCTGAACACCTAATGCGTGTCAGACCGGAGCTGTGACCAAACACTTATTAACTACATTACTTCAGTTAAATTTCCCACCACTTCCAAGGTAGAAGCCCTAACACCTCATTTTATAGAAGGGAAAACTGAGGCTCAGTGTCATCATTAAGTGAGTCGTCCCTTAGCCAGAAAGAACTAGGATTCAGCGCATCTGACTCTGAGAACCCATGCTGTTTATGAATCTGTATTCTGATTCCTACGATTTGTCTTATCTTCGTTTAAAACTTTAAAGATTTTCCAAAATAAAAAGGTGATCTCACCTGCAAAGTGTATCTGTTTTTGAAGCAGTTTGTTACCAATTCTCCTTTAGACAGCTGATACAACCATGTCAACTTTCGGCCGCTGTGACGGCTGGCGTAGAAGGCTGTGAAGCGCTGATAACTACGTTCCAGCTGGACAAAAGGACAGCATTATGTGGCACATGTACCTTACAACAGCCTGCAGTCGGCATTTCTACATAAAACACACTGTTCCCATTTTACGGCACAAAGCTGGCGCTGACATCAAAGGAAAGGACAAGCGCCAGGTGTCTGACTCTCGCGAAGCACCTGACGTAAGCACCTGAACGTTTCATCGAGAGAGCTTCCTACTTCCAGGCAGTTAAGTCACGTGCATCACAGCTCTGGTCAGCTCTACTGCCTGAGCGTAAAGGAGCACGCTGGCGAGGGGCCAGGGGCGGCCAGCCTCCAGACGGCTCGTCCTGCCCCGCCACGTGGCACTCTGCCCTGGCCCCGCCCCCGCTTCGTGGCAGGTGGCAGGTGGCCGTCCGGCAGGAAGGCCATGCGCAGAGATCGTGTGCGTCAGGGGCGAGGCTGCCCCTTCTCAGCTCTACTCAGCACCACGGGGCAGGGGACAGACCCAGCCTTACCTCCGAGGGCAGGGCAAACGTACAGGACTGCTGGAAGGGCCACGATCCGGAACTCAGAACCTGAATGCTGAAATCCACTGGAGGGGCGGGAATGGAGAGTCAGGAAAGCATCTGATTAGTCTCACAGAGTGACAAATGCCACCCTGACAGATAAACGTGGATTACCCTGGATTAAAACGCATTCAGTAAAACTCCTGCTTCAATATAAAACTAAGAATTTAATTTTAATTGATTTAACTCAATTAAAATTAGTAAAAGGTGGGAGAGCCAGAAATTCTTTTCCTCCAATGAGTTTTCTATTTCCCTTCTACCTCAGAGTTCTGACACCGTACGTCTGCTTCAGTTTTCTACTGTGACTTCAGCCCACTCACGGCACACTGGTCACCAGGCATCAGGGCCCGGAACTCAGAAACAAATCCCAAAGTAAACAGCTAACCCCACTGTGTTTCGTGTGTGACTCTTACTGTACCCCCCAATATTACATATACAATCTCTACGTCAGACTACTTTAGCAGCATAAACAGCTGACTGTGAGTCCACTGGCACAGTGTCAAGTTAATGGTGAAACGGTTCTTTTGCTTTAGGAAAAATGAAATCCCCATTTTCATGTAGAAAGATAAAATTGGTCCATGACGACGCCAGCAGAATCCGCTGTCCCACGCTGCAGCAGGCCCTACAGCAGCCAGCTGGCCCTCCTGAGGCGGCGTCGCAGGACCAGCCGCCCTAATCCCCAGTGCTGGCCTAAGGCCACGGGGTCTTTATTGGTGTGACTCTGTTCTCTACAGAGCCAAGTCAGTCTCTCATAAAAAAAGAATCTAAGATGGATCCAAGCTAAGGTTGAAAAAACCCAGAAGTGAAACTGTGCGTGGAGCCCTGAGCGGGCAGATCCCGGGTGACTAGAAGAGACTGGGGCTCAGGGGCCGGATGCAAGCCCCCAGCTCAGCCCTGCCCCTCTGCTCCCCAAGCTCCCGTGCGGCCACGCCCAGCACCAGATCCCCTGGGAAAGGCTGACAGGATCCCCGGCTGTCATCTCAAACGCCACACACGAGTCGTGAGGAGGAGTCCAGAGCGGTGGGGAGGGACGTTCTCCTTGTCCTCGAATCTTTGATAAAGGACCGCCCACCCGCGCTCATCCTGCCGTCTCCCCCACTGCCGCGAAGGCTGCGGGCTGCTCAGCGCGCCGCCTGGGAAGGGAGCGTGAACACTCGGGCACTCACAGTCCAGCGGCTCCGAGTTCGTCAGGTGCTTCTTGAACTGCTCGTTCAGGTCTTTGCTGACGCCGATGTCCTGGAACATGCGCTGCAGCTTGGAGGTGTACTCGAAGCCGCAGGCTTGCTGCAAGAAGCCCGGACACGCGCCCGTTAGCGTCCACACGCGCGCGCGAGGTGCGCCAGCGTCTCGAGAGGCCACAGAGCATGACGCGGGCTTAACTGCTGCGGAACTACTGAAGCAAGCACCATCTAACTGGGTACCACCAAGAATAACCGCCTAAGTCCAACAGTGAAGTCTTCACACACGTGTACCTGACACTGGAGCATCTAAGAGCAAGGACTTGTGACAGCGTGGAGAAGACAAAAATGACGTAACTTGCCTATGTCTCTAGCCACTGCTGAGGACTGAACTGTGTCTCCCAAACTCCTACGCTGAAGCCCTATCCCCTAAGGTGACGGGAACGGGCGCCGTTATAAAAAGAGACAAGAGTCTCTCTCTCCCCGCCATGTGAGGACATGGTGAGAAGGTGGCCATCAGCAAGCCAGGAAGAAGGCCCTCCCCAGAAACTACATCAGCTGGCACCTTGATCTTGAACTTCCTGGCCTCTGAGAAATAAATGCCTTAAGCCCCAGGTCTGTGGTGCCTCAGACTGATCCGAAGCAAAGCTGTGAGGAAGCCAGGAGCGGATGCTCGGGCAGTGAGCGCAGCAGCCAGGCCCACAGGGGTCGGAAGGGCCGGGCAGTGATGGGGACGGGTCGAGATGGCGTCTGCAGTCCGAGGAAGGAAGCCCTGGCCACGTGACAGTGAATCTGGAAGGTTCCCGTGGGGAGCAGCAGAGCCCATACTGTATGAACAACTGTCCTTTACCGATGAACAGCTCTGCCCAACTACCAGTGATATTTCTGGGGAAACTAAGAACTTTAGTAACGACTTAAATTTTTTCAGGAGAAGATTACATTTACCTTTAGTTTAGAGATCATGCTCGCCTCGGCATCATCGCTCGCACTGTTCTGGTGCACGAGTCTCTTGGCCAGCATCTTTGCGTAGAACTTCTGAAACACGTCTTTGTCCTCTATGTACTTGAACACGACCATCTGGCAGAGCCACCAAGAAAGCACACTTAACACCCGACTTCACCCGACACACCCACACACCCGCGTGCCTGCTTTATCTGGCCGTGTGCGCCAACATTTATAACGGCAAAAAGTACCTCCCCTCCCCACAGTCTTTCAAGTAAGTATTTTCATCAGCCTCTTAAGCAACTGTAGAGTGTGGTCTGGACTTAGCACAAGCGAGGAAAGTGCGAATGCTGAAGTCAATGGCTCTTCAGGGAGTGGAACCATAGATTCAAAACGAACTGAGGGTTCCACGACTTTCCCCTGCGGACGCCCTCTGTGAACAACTATGAATGACTTCGCGAGCGGCCACTAAAAGCGGACGTGATTATTAAGCACCTTACCACTTGATTGAGCGTATCTTCTAGTTCTGCTTCTTCTGGGTTCTTGGAGCTGAAATTTTAAAAAAGACAAGTGTTTTAAAACAAGTCATCGACCGTTTCATCAACGAGCACGGCAGCTACTACGACTGTGCCACTGAGGAACAGATTACGACGCAATTGTTTAAAATGTCCAAAATGGAAATCAACAGAAGCTATTTATCTAAAAGTTCACAAGCATTCAGAATAAAGTTTTCCTTTAACAGAATCTGTTCAGATAGAATCCATTTAAATGTAAGTAAATGAGCTCTACTTTTTAAACTGCTTTCTGCAATATTGCTTTAACTTTGAAAAAATAAAAAGGCACAGTTTCCTTACAAAGGCCTAATAATAAAAGATAATGAAAAGATTTAAGCCACGATTAAAGTGATGACTTCCGTTTGAAGTCCCATCTATAAGGCTAGATGGCTGTCCTTTAGCGGATCTGCCCAGAATGAACTGATTCATTCTAAGAACACAAATTAATTAAAAGGCAAGATTTCAGGGTAAATGAGGTTTTTAAGGTTTTATGACAAGACCCCCATAAACTTGTATAAAATGGTCCCAGCCACCCTACGGGAAGATGCTGAGAGCTGCTTCAGAGCAGCTGGCTGGGAAAAGCCCCCCGGCTCCTCCCATGGTCTCCCCGTTTCTCCCGCAGCACTGTCTCCTCAGCATTGCTTGACCCCGCCCACCAGCAGCAGCTCACAGAGCCGACCTTCCGAGCTGTCTGTCCTTCTGTCTGCTGCAGCGGCCGGAATTCAGAAAGAGGCTCAATGAGGGCCACTCATGAAGACACAACAGACCACAAGGGCACTATGTGTTCTGCCAAACACATTGAAGTCCTACTATGTCACCACACTTAAAATATTGGAAATGTTCATGTTATATAGCCTAAAAAATGAAATCAGGTATTCTAATTTAATGTCCGTTTTCATTCCTGAAATGAATACATTTGAGGAAAATGTTCTGTCTCACTGGCTGTGGGCAAATGGTTTTTTGGTAAAGTCAGAGATGGCTGCCACCACACAGGACATTTCCTATGCCTATCAGACCACGGGCTGCTCAGAGGTCCCTGTTAACACAGTAAAGTACATTAAGTTGCTACCGCTGAACCATCTCTACATTCCAAGAATCCACGTGGTGTCCTGGAGAATAACTCTTCAGTTCCCTGATAAACTTGGTTTGCAAACAGTTCACTGAGAAGTTCTCCAACTCTGCTCTCAGCGAGACCCGTCTAGTCTTTTTCTTGGTACCATGTATGTATTCTCAGTGTTTTCCGTAACAGGGCTGTGTGACCCTCAGGGAGCTGTCTAAAATAATTTATTAATATCAAATCCAGTAAAATTTGAGGGCATAAAAAATTATCACAACATTTGTTGCTTTGATAATTGGAACAATAAAATAAGCTTTGAGCATTCCTTCACGGAAGGAAGCTGTTCAAGTGAAAGAGCTGAGAAAAATCAAAACACACAGACACAAAACATCAGTGGGAACTCCCAAACAGTCCAGGAGAGAAACATGGCACATCAGACTGTCTCTAGCCCTAACACACACACTCGATAGGAAAAACACCAGTTATAATAAGATGGTTAAAATGTAAAGATTAAGAAACACCTATTAAAAGCTCATGAAATGAAGATAAATGTTAAAAGTACACAGAATAATTAAAGCACTGAGTGTATGCAGTTTTAAGAGAACAGCCTGGGGGAGCGACTGCAGTGAGGGAGAAAGAGCCACTTCCTGCTGTGGTCTCCGCCCGCGGGACCGCCTGTCTGACACCCCCCCACTCACCCCGAGAACTGCATTCAGCGAGTAAACAGGTCACACTGCCTGCGATCCTTAAAGACGTTAGTAATGTAAGGAAAAAGTGACATGAGAATGTGGTATAAAGTATCTTTCAGGAAGACACAGATGTATTAAAGTAGTTTCTCAAAGAGTACAAAAATGACAATTTCATGTATGTAAAACGTAAGGTAAGGTGTAATTCCTCCTCTGAGGCTGAGATTTTAAAACAGGCTGACTAAGAAACAACAAGAGTCACTGATACCTCTTCTTCAACAAGGAGTCGCAGTACCGGGCCAGCAGCTCGGGGGATTTACTGGACGACTGGGCCATTTTGGTGACTGCGTTGTTGTTGATGAAGCGACCGCAAGCCTGTGGACCACACACAACGCAGTTAGAGGACAAGGGCGGTCGTCTCTGCCACAGGAGGCCGCACACTCACGCACCCACCTTGTCCAGTGCGGCCACGAAGCCCGCATCGTTGTTGAACGCGGACATGACCAGGGCGTTGTACTTTTTATGAACGTCCAACACCGTCTGTACGTACATTTTGGGGTCCTAAAGTAGGAGGAAAAACAAACAAAGGTTGGTTACTACGATTAAATTTTACAGTGATGTGCTGTTATAAATACATTCTAAAGGTTTTACTACTGCAAAGATGTTAATGAATAAGATCAAAAAATAGTTTTATTCATCCAAACACATAGAACATTTTGTTTACAGATATAATAAAATATATTCTCGACCCCCAAAATCATACACTAATTTCAAGCTTATATGAAAAATAGCAATTTTTCAAATTATTTGAAAATTCAAAGACATCGTAGAAAACAAAGTTTTCTAAGGGTCAGTTTTGCTTTGCTCATTTTGTTGTTAAAACTTTAAATTCTGGACTTCGTTTTGGCTGAGGAAACCCATCAGCCAGTTATCCAGAACTCAGCTGGCCAATGAAGCAAGAGTGACGCAGGGTTTAAGCTGGAGGAAGTGTGGGCAAAGGGTGGGTGGTGTGTGTGTGTGAGAGAGAGAGAGAAAGACAGAGACAGACAGACGTGGCAGTGGGGGGCTGACCAGCCCCCCAACCAGGTCAGAAGTCTCGTGTGGAAAGAGGGAGCTGGGAGGGGAAAGGCCAGGGCCTGGGAGACAAGGCAGAGCACCAGGGGACTCGGCTAGGTCAGCCTCTGAGGGTCTCTGGACAAAGGAGTGTCATGACCGGAACAACATGTAAAGGTCAGCCACAGTAAGGACGGGGCAGAGACGGAGCCGAGTGATGACAGAGGACTCACTGCTCGCCAGATGGCGCTAAGCCCGAACGGGGACCGTCAGTGCACCATGAAGCTGGTGCTGTATGTGTCACCATTTTACAGATGAAGAAACTAAGTCACAGTGAAGCATCTGGCCAAGGGTTTAAGTGGTGACAGAGTCAGTTGATCATCTCCTCCCTAGCTCTGAAAAGGGAAAGGCCAGGTGACAAGTCAGGAAGACTCACGCGAGGCAAGCTCAACCTCTGAGCCGAGGCCAGCAGCGTCCACAGACGTGAGCAGGGCGGCTCGGTGGGAAGCCCTGCCCTCGCCCTCGTGTCACTTCACGGGGCGGGAGGCCTGAGGTGCAGGGAGCTTAAATGGTATGCACGTTTCCAAATCCCTGACAGACAGCAACCTTAGGAATCAGGAACGAGAAACCAGAATTCCCCAAATTCTAAGTAGTCTGCACTTTGGTGACATGTTATTTACTTGTTTTTAAACAATAACGAGTAACCATTTAGAGTGAATCATTTTTCTTAGGGCTATCCTAAGAATTTCAGGTTTTCTGTTAAAAAAAAATTAAAAATGCAAGGTTTTTGCTACTATGAACAAATTACATTGTGACAAGATTATAATGTCAATGATATGTAAAGTGGCCTCTATCTGATATAGACATTTAATAAAAGAAAACTTTAAAAGGAAACTTAACCCTAAATTGAAAAATAAAAATTACTTAAAATACTGAAAGCTGACACCACCTACGTTTACTACCTCAAGGTTGTCTGCCCCGAACACACATGGCATCGACGGCCCAATCTGAGAAGACCCGTCCACTCTGCGCTGACGGCCTTACTCACGACAACGCGTCCAGAAGCACCCCCCGCCCCTGCCGGGCACACGTCGGACCACATGTGAACTCGCTTCTTTTTTTAACAATGAAAATGTCGTCAGCCTGACTTTTTGGTTTTTCACGGAAAACAGTCATGCTTTGCCAGTTCAGACTGCTTTCTGATTTCATGTCAAATTATTTCACAACGTTCACATACCGTTCTCTTTGCATTTCTCTGTTAAAGTACAAAGAACTTCAGCGTACATACAGCCAGTATTCAAACACTGGAAAATGCCAGCAAACATTACCGGGGAGTATTCCAATGAGACAACATTCAAGATCAAGGTCAACACAATTACTAAGAACTGCACGTCAAAACTGCCAACTGAACAGCCATTTCTGCTTCCTCAACTTGCTCTGCCTTGGAACGCCTCTCACAGGACTCACACAGGGTACATCATGTTCACGGACGTGTTATCGTGTATTTGATTTGCAAGAGGGCAGAGGGAGGGCCACACGCCCATCTATACGTGGGCATCACCCACAAGGGCGGTGATGACCGTGAGGCGCACTGCCTCTCTACCACAGCTCTCGTCCTGGGTCCCAGGGACAGTGAGCTTCATGTTCGACCACACACAGTGGCGGCCCTGCTTTAGACGGTCATCAGCGGAGTCCTCTGAACCAGGAATCTCTCTGCTGACTCTTATGCTGGCAGGAGGATTAGAATGCTTTTCTGTTTTCTTGACCAATTTTTCTTAGATTCAGAATTTAGAAAAACATACATGTCTCAAGAAATGCCAGGAAGGAATTCCCCCATGGAATGACCCATCTTCTCAAGGCACAGGTGTCCTCTGACTCCAATCCCAAAGTTCTCTCCACCCCAGGAGGAGACCCAGCCAGGGTCTGAAGGGAACCCACTCAGGGCAGTGTGTGCTGAAGCTGCAAAAATCTGAATCTAGCATTTGAGATCCAGAGAAAAGCCACTTAGAAACGTGGCACCCACTGAAATGACAGAGAGGAGGGTTTCAGGAGGGAAGTCCGCAATGCCAAACAGAAAAGGTACTCCAAGGGTGAGCCACTCGCAATGGGGAGGTGCATGGTGAGCTTCGGGGGCGTTCCACAGGGCAGCAGATCGCACGGCTGCACAGCAACAGGGGACAGGAGAGAGCGGTTGGATCAAATGCCTCTTTCCCTCCCACCAAGAAAATGACTCCTGAAGTTTTGATGTTTAAAAAAAAAAAAAAGAAAGAAAGAAAAAACAGAACGAGCAGGGACTGGCTTGATCCCCAACACCCTTTTACTCGACAGCACACGGAGAGCTCTTTGCCTCTCGGGTCTCGCCCAGCTCGTCAGGGTTCAGCTGTCCTTATGCCAGTGACGGCCACACGCACCTCTAGACCACACAGACTCCCCACTCAGCCCACACCACCTGGCCTCGGAAGGCCCAGGGTTCCAGCACCGACCCCACCCTGCTCCCCTTCTGGGTCTACCTCTCCATTTCTTTCAACGTTTTGTTTTGAAAAAGTCAAATATATGCAGAATTACAAAGAATAGTAAAATCCACCCCACGTACTCATCATCTCGTTTCAACACGATCAAAGTCTAACGCTCCCCTCCCCTTCCCTCCCCTCCCCTCCCTCACCCCAGTCGCAGTGACAGGCGTCACTCTCCACTTCAACCTTTCAATCCATTTCCACAGGGCAGAGAGCTGATCTCGTGCGTTCGGTGCCCGTTACAACCCCTCCCCGGTTTCCTCCCGCCCTCGGGATTCGGGCGTCCCACGAACGTGCCTTTCAAGGTTCCAGTTTTACCTTGTGCCACCTCCCCTCCCGTCACACCAGACCCGCTGGTTCTTAGAATGCGCTGTTTACACCACAGGGTCTCTGCTGTCTAGGACCCCCCTTTGCCTCGTCGATCGGTCTCAAGTACATTTTCAGGAGCCCTCCGGACTCCGGGACAGGTTGGGCCTCCCATCTGTGCAGGGCCCAGCCCGCTGGGACCTAATCACACTGCCAGTCGCTGCCAGGGCCGTGTCCAGCCAGCTTACTGCCGCTGCACCGAGGGGCCGAGTGTGGTGGCATGCACCCACCGTCTTACGTGGCTCACTCAGAAACGAGAATCACGACTGAGTTATTACCTGTTATTCCACACATCCCTAAAAGAGTCATTCTCAAAGCCAGTTTCACCACAAGAAAATATACATTAGGGGCCTCATGGAACTTCCATCCTTCTGACCAGCTCTTGAGGGGGGAGCACACGCGGCACTCGGGGAGGTCTGAGGGCGTGGCTCACGCACAGCCTGCATGTATAAGATCCGACTCCTGAGGGTCACAGGGACCCTAAGTACTACCACCAGAAGAGGTGTACCGGGGCCCACAGGCTGCGGGGTGCCCCCCAAGCCTTCCGTGTCTAAAGCTGGTGCTCTCTGAGCCAAGACGGGCCTGACCAGCCCTTGGAAGCCAGTTCCCAACTACAGCTGCCCCTGAGGCGCCCACGTCACTTGTCCAGCCAGGACGAAAGAAGGGAGATCCACTGCAGCGGATATGACAAAGCTCTCTGGGACAGCGTCACCGTCACAGGGCACCACGCGACCACCGGGCACACAGCGCCTCACCTGACACTGCTGCCGTCCTTACTGCAAGTTTCCTTTTCTTTGAGGAGAAAGAACTGAATTCTCACTGATTAACACACACACACCGGGCAATTGTTTTGGGGCAGTGCAATTCTTCTTCCCCATAAGCACTAGCTCTTGGTCTCCAGAGTAACATTATCTCCACACAAAACACAGAGAAGCACAAGGTTCAGAAAAAGCACACACACAAATCAGCAACTACAGAGAAAAAGAGTAACAACCCATGGGCACATGGATTACCCACTTTCACAAGCACTGTGGGACTCCCGGCCCTGCACGGCTCCCCACCACCTCGCAGTCTGTGTGCGCTCAGGGAAGGAGATTAATTCCGACATTAACTGATGGGAGGAAAAAGAGAGAGAACCAAGGAACTGGGAGACAGATGGGAGGCCTCACACACTATGAGACTTGCATTTTCTAATGGGCCTTTTCTAGCCATCGGCTGACCTCTCCTGAAATGCAGAAATCGGCAGTTTTTAAGAGAGTGGTTTTAAGTTTAAAAAACCAAGACAAAAAACCTAGCAACTTACCCAGTGCTTCCATTCTCACGATTTAACCTCTGTCGACCAGCTACTTTCCACTTCAATGGTTCACATTCATCTTGGGATCCTGGCTCTTAGTCTCAGCCCATAATTAATTAATTTGTGGATTCTGATGAGCTTTTACAAATTTTGATCTCAGAAATGTAACTGTGGGCTGTCATTTTTGACCGGGCCTCCGTCAGAGCCCTGGTCACCCCTTTGTTCTGGCTCACAGGGTCACTCTGCCCTTCCTCCCAACGCGAGTCCCTATGCTGTCACCCTGTAAGCGCTGAGGCTCTCAGTGGACTAGATTTAGGTACTCGGTGATCAGAAGGGGAAATACTAAATTCTGAAAGTGGAACTAACACTTGTCAGGAGAACTGTGACTTCTCTAAGAGAGCTGTTTCAGAAAGCAATAATTACATCAAGTCAGGAAGGGGAGCTGGGCGTGCAGAAGGCGGTGTGGCTGCCGGTCCAGCAGGGGGTGGTGTGAGTCTCTAACTGGTCTTGGACCAAGGTGGGGGACACGTTGGGGACTTAAAAACCTGTCCCACCTGTACTGCATCAAAACTGGTATATTTTTTCCTTTTGTTTTTTAAAAATGTTTTATCATGAAAAAATTTCAAACATATTCAAAACAATAAAGAATAGCAAAATGGACCTCATAAAGCCGTCACCCGACTAAGGGTCAGCCTACGGCCACAGCAGTCCAGGGTTTCCTTATTCTACCCGCCGCACTCTTAGACTCTACGCGTGCGTGTTCCACGTCCTTTCACCTGCAAAGCCAAGGGATGTTCCACAGGTAAGGTTCCCTGCCACTTTTATCACTGCGTGGATAATTTCCTCCTCCCACCATCCATAGGATGGTTGTGCCCGGACAGAGTTATTTAAACATTTCACTCCAGAAGAGAAAGGGAATCTTGGATGTACGAGTGGACTCCAGTCTGCCGGAAGCACCACACCTGCTGCTACTTGGTTCGTTCTGGTCCCAGGTCACACCCAAGAGCTCTTGCGATTGTTTCTGACTCTCAGCGTAAGCCACACGACTCTTCCCTAATTCCGATAAGGTCCTAGATTTCAGTCTAAGTCTTATACTGAAAAGTGTGTGTCAGAGCCACGCGACTTCATTCCTGCCTGTGAGACTCTGCATTTCAGGGGCTCCCTCTGGTCAGCTATCCTTCCCCAGCCAGGAACCGCAGCCCCAGCAGCTCCCGACCCCTCCTGTGCACACTCCCCTTGAAGCTGTGGATGAACCTTCACGACTCTGTGCCCTCATCTGTCCCTGCAGCCCAGCACTCCGCGGCCCGACCAGCCGCCTGCGGGACCGCTAAGCGTCCGCTCACCCACTCCTGCGGGCTCGCATTTCAGTCCCTGTTAGACTGAGGACACGCGATCAAGATGTAGTTCCAAAGAGGACTCTGTGCTTAGCTGCTGCCATTTCTGTCCTGAAGGCAGAGCGATGCAGCATCCTCCTGTTACCTGATTTATGGCCTTCAGGGAGACCTCTTCGTAGAGAAGAACAGCCCCCGACTGCTAGGAATCATGCTCATTAAAAATTCAACATGGAGCCAACTGGATCTCCAAGCATCCGTTGGCAAGTACTTATGAGTCTGCATTATCCGACTCTGCTCCTAAACTTTATTTTGGCATTTTGCTACAGGCTGTTGTCATGGAAATTATTAAGCCATTCCACAACTCGACACTGTATTTACTTGTAAGTGGAGCACTGATGACATTACTGGATGTCATCATTACGTGGATGACGTTGCTGGTGTTCTCCATAGGACAAGACGCTGGGGAAGGTACTCTCAGCTCTGAATGCCAGTGAAACCGGTCCTCTGAGCTGCAGGCTCACTCTTTACGACCACAGAGAACAAGGGAACCGACTGTCATACCGGCAACCTCTGCACCAACTGGAAAACACTGGAGGCCCATCTGTGACCCACCTCCAAGGAGAGCACCGGACTTCACTGCATGCCCTGTGAGTGCTCTTATGCTTAGCTTCCTCTGTGTTTCCTATCCTCATTTTGCCACTCTTTACTTCATTTAACCTGTTGTCCTTTAAGTACTGTGTACGCAGTCCTAGCTCCTGCTGGGGACAATGGCTATAATGAAGACCTAAGTAGACTGAGACATGTTCTGAGAACATGAAGATAGATAAAGTCATCCCTGCATGAGAAGTTTACACAGACATCTGACATATAGAGTAGCATGAATGTCATGTAAATGGTTCAAAGTGCTATTATTTCAAAGGGATGATCGAGAAAGGCTTTGTGGAAGAAAAGGCGTTTGAGCTGAGTTTTGAAAGATAAACAGATATTTAACAAGTAGAAGAAAAGGAATGTGTCTAAGAGGAGATAACCAGGAAGGCACAGCAAGGCACACTCCTGGAACAGTGAGAATCAATCCAAGTTTAGATGATGAATACAATGAGGATGAAGAGCAATGGAAGATAAAACTGTAAAGGGGACAGTCCCTTCCTCTTCACTATCACTATCACGATCACCACAATCACCACCACCATCACCACCACCATCATCATCATCACCATCATCATCAATAAATGCTCGTGTAAGATGCCAGCACTAAAACTGCAGTGTACAACTATAATGAGATGTCAGCTTTATTCTCAGTGGATTTACAATTGATGAAGAGTGACGGGAAACACAGAAGTCACACACAAATATAAAGTGGCACATGACAGATTTTGTTTAAATGCCTTCAGAGTTTCGGAGGAGGTATAACCACTCAGGGCTGGAACGGTTATTGGAGCGAGTGCTCCTTTCAGAAAGGAGGATTTGAGCTGCCTTAAGAGCAGGACTAGGGCAAGCGGAGAGCAGGGTCGACTGGGTCACAGGCAGCGATGGTGGCGTGAGTAAGAACAAGGATGTGGTGTTGGGGGAATGATCATGCAACAGTTTCACCGGAAGACGAGGTTCGTGAAAATAGGGGCAGATCAGAAGATGATTTCGATTTAATATAACAGTGTAAATTTACCACATTACTTCAGGGAAGAGGATTTATTTTGTTTTGTTTAAAACAAATAATAAATGTGGCATTAGACTGTTATGCATTAAGTAGCAGTCTTGGAAGATTAAACTGCTAAGCATTAGGAGGGAGAAATGGGAATGGGAGATGAAGTGATGGGGCCCAGGTTACGATGGCAGCTTCGGGACTGGCCAGAAACAGTCAGAGCGCCAAAGAAAACGGCCTGTCACGGCTCCGCAGAGGGCAGAGCGCAGACAACGCGCTCTGAGGCCAAGTGACAGGCAGGCTGCCTCCCACTCTGGAGGGATTCTGAGGCCACGTCCAGACTCAGCAGGAAATCAGACCGTGTTAGATTACTGATGCCGCCATGGGCAAAGGAGGAGGCAGGAGCTGGATGCCACACTTGTGTGCCACAGAAGGCAGAAAGACGTGAGCTTAAAATGGGCCTGCAATATAGTCACCTAAAGATGAGGTCGTGCAAACTCAATGAGAAGACAAAGGTGGGGCGTTTCAGTTCGGAATTCTTGATATCAAGTCCACTGCAGGAATGTCACAAATGCTTGCTGAATAAATGAAAACAATGATTTCAATTTTGTCAGGGTAACATTTGTTGGCTGACCCAGTGAGCTGTGACACCAGATAACATCCTGCAGCTAGGTGCTTTGGGAGATTAAAAAAAATTAAGTCTACGGCCATGCCACACTGAATACACCCGATCCCGTCTGATCTCGGAAGCTAAGCAGGGTCGGGCCTAGTTAGTACTTGGATGAGAGACCACCTAGGGACTGGGTGCTGCAGGCAAAACCAAACCAAACCAAACCATTAAGAGGCCACACAGGGCCAGCCACACCATGGAGTCCAGCACTGCACGACACTGCCAACGAGTGGCCACGTCGCACGTGCAGCGCTCTGGCCCGTCTCTGCAGGCACACACGTCACCTATACTACTGACATCCGAGAGCTTCATGCCAGGTAAGACGTGCCCCTCTGCCAGCGCTGCCCCACTCTCTCTCTTCGGTCCAGAATCACACGCAGGGTAACCTGCCTACAAAACAAACTCGCCTCTGTTCAGCTCAGACCAGTTTTAAATCGGATCCTTGGGTATTTTCCGTGTGCAAGGTTCCCGACGTCCTCCTGGAGCCCCAGCGCAGTGCTGACTCATCCTGCAGCACGTCGGTTAAGCAGGGATAAGCTCCAGCACGAGGCTCTCTGGAGGCTGCACACTGGGCTCTCGCATGGTGCTGGGTGGTGGGTGGTGGGTGGGAGGGACCCACACGGATCTGCTTCAGTGTCACTCAGCCTAGAAGCCTGTTCTCCAAGAGGGGCCCTGAGCCCAGCCTGCAATGCTGGGGTGCGGACAGGCTGGGTGTGGGGAGGTCCGAGCACAGCGCCAGGTAAGGCTCCCCCTTCAGCTACCTCCACTGAGGGGGCTGCCAGCTCCGATCAGGAGAGGAGAGAGCCCTGAGCGCTGCCCCTTGTGCTGGTCTTGCCTGACCAGTCTTTAAGCTACAAGTCTGTTTGAACTAGAAAAAAATGCCTTAATAAAATATTTAAGTAGATTTTGAAGTTTTTAACACATAAAATATTACTTGAATCACATTACAGATTTGAAACCTGTAATAATTTCAGTCTAGGCCAGATTAACTAAGCAATAAAACTGCTTTCTAACCAAACTGATGGTATAAATGGAATCATAGGGCTAGATAACTTAAACTTTTTAGCCCTTAAAACATCATTTAAGCAGTGGCTTTTTTGACAATTAATATGCTAATTATAAATCTCATACACTATGAGTTAATTCAGTTAGGAAAAATTTTCAAACTTTAAAAATTGTGTATAATAATTGTTGTTATTGTTTTTTTTTTTTTTACTATTCAAACAATCTCTTTGCTTTTTTAAGCATCAGTAGATTTTCGAAAATCATCCTGGCTGGGGTTATAAATATATCTTTTACACTTATCACAAATGTGATAAAAATTAGTATCTATTTAAAATTATGGTTAAGCAGCTGTATTTATTCTTTCCTGCAAGTATTTAACACCTACTGTGTGCCGGGCTAAGCACTGGGTACACATGCTCTTCCTTAAGATTCTTCAAGTTTTACGGGCCTTCCCATCACTAGTGAATGAAGGTGACAGCTGTAACCCAGCCTGGGGTAGGCTGCACAAGAAACCCAAGCATCAGAGATGGCACTGCTAACTTACATGAGCCAACTGAGACTTTAGAAATAAGAGAATAAAATAGAAATTCAGGAAAAACTTCTTTTGTAGAAAATAGAAAAAGTATTTCCTTTCTTAAAGAAACATTTTCCTTTAAAGGAAAAACCCAGTTTCATGAGTTCAACAGAAAAAGCTCTTATGGAACTAATAATCCACACAACACATTAAAGACAGTGTGTGAAAAATAATTAAAGATGATAAAATCAGAAAGATAAAAAGTTCTCTGATTCAAGCGTAAGCAGTCACTATGTTCTAGAAGCTTTTCTTTTCCCTTAGTTCTCCCAAACCCTAGTAAAGTCAAAGTTCATGACAGGGACAAAACTGAAGACAACTTACCTGTCTCAGAGACACGTGGTATTCCCTATGTAAAACTGCTACTTGCATTACAAAAACCTAGCAGGAATATGCTCTGCGCCTCTGGGGTCAGGGGAGTGTATGAGAAACGCTGTAAGTTCCACGGCCCTGCAGGGCAAAAATCCTGTGATCTTCAACTGGAGGGCAGGGCAGAGCTTCTAGGTGGCCTGAGCCTGTTCTTTCTATGAGAGAATCTTCTAGTGTACGGAATGTAACAGTGAGAAGAAAGGGGAAAAAATGTCAAGAAACGACATCCTTAATGCCTAATAAATGCTAGAGACATTTTTGGAGGTCTTTAGTAAACAAAGACGTTTGTGAACTGTCTTTAAAAAGCCACATCCAGGTTCTCTACAGGAGTCCAGCGAAATCCTACCACCTGGATTTGTAAATGGAGACACACAACACACATCTGCAGTTCAGGTGTGGGAAAGGTTAGGCCGACTGAGTATCGATCAAACAGTACTTACATTTAACGCAGCTTCTCCACACTTTTCGATTGCTGCAAGACCCTGATTATGAATGTGCGTCTCCAAAAGTTTCTTCAATTCTCCTAGGCCGTCCTGGATTCTAGACACAAGATTATACATGCGACCCAGATCTGAAAGAAGAAGGCGCCATCTTTATGCACGGAAATAAACTTTGCATAGTCATTCCACTAATTATATATTGAGACGAAAGGTACCCTGGAACAAAATAACTGTGTTTTTAGACCTTAATAATCAATAAAATATTTTATATTTAGATTTTTTTCAGCTAAAAGTAACGGTGAAGTTACACTACTGTAGAAGTTCATTTCCCCCTCACTATGAGAATCACTAACATAAAAAGAGAAACAAATCTTTTTATCAGAACACCTGATGCTTCCCAAGCACTGAGATTGTTATTTATGCCTAGCACGTAACAGGCACTCACTATTTATTTTTTAATAAAGAAATTTAAGAAGAATACCAATATGCATCTCAACTACACCAACAAATGAGTCACAAAGGGGTGCCAAATTCTTCATTTATTATACGCATGGCATATGGTTAGTTTATGACAGTCAAAGAAGAAAAATCTCAAATCCAAATATCAATCTTTTACTGAGCTCCTAACACATCCCAGTAAAACATAAGAGGGATAAGGAAATAAAAATAATAGCCTTTTCTTCTTGACGAATTTTCAAAAGAAAAATACTTGAGAAAAAAGTAGGGGTGATGTCACGTAATGCTGCAGTCATGGCACAGGCAATATTTCCAGCTGCACTGAAAAGATGCTCTTCTCCAAAGCACTCGACACAGCTCTGCCGTCAACACACAGCAAGACACACGTTCATCTTTCACAAAATGACTGACGCTGGTAACGCTGTTAACTCTCGAGTCAATTTCAAAACCTCAGAGTGTCTACAGGTTTGGAGTCTTCGTGGCTCACCTTCATTTTTGTCAGCATCCAGAAGGTTCTGGAATTCTGTGTGGAAGATTTCCAGGTGCTTCTCGATGAGCACTTGCTCACACTTGCGTGCGAGCTCGTCCTGGGTGCTCTCGTGAAGGTACACCTGCACTCTCCGCTGCTCCTCGAGCAGACGGGCCTCTGCCTGGAGAAACAAACTCGAGTGAGTGGTTTGGATGCACTTTAAAAGAACTGTTACGTGAAAAACGGAAATTAAACTCACAAACTTGTTCTAATAAAATATGATTTAAGAACAAAGGGGAAGGGCTTCTCAGAGCCTCTGGGGCGGCTGCCAACCACATTTAAGCTGTGCCTGGTGTGCTCTTTTTTCTGCAATATATATTCAAACTCCTAAGTCTTAAAGTGACGTAACAACGTTATAATTATCCATTTTCTTCCTTCAGAAATGTAGTGTTTCACCTTCAGCTTTATGCAGGAAAAGCAGAAGTGCTGGGTGGTTATTTCCAACTTGTGCTTATAGTCTCTTCAGAAGGACTTCAAGAATGTGACAGAAGTCACACTTGGTAAGACCCAACTAGATCTGGACCAAAGCTCTAACCACTCTGGAAGGAGTCCCCTCTCAGAGAACCAGGATGCGGGAATGCACACGCTGGGCTGAAAACATCCAGGCCATGAAAACTCTCTGCTCTTCAAGTCGCCACCGGTTCTGACGGCCCTGCTTTGGGAGAGCTCATGCACACGACACCAGCGTGCACAACCGACAGGACCGCGGGTCACTGCAGGCCAAGAAAAGAGCAGGCTCGCACCTCACCGTGGGCGTGTGCCTCGATAAACGAAAGGCCCCATTTTTGAAACATACACTGTTTTAAAAGACTCACCATGGACAGCAGAGTTCAGTATAAGATGATGTTTATAAAAACCACCAAACGGAAAAAACAGGCAATGCTAAGATTCAAAACAGATTCCAAAGTTCACCTGTCAGGCAGCTGTTTGTCAGATTCCAGGTTGGCATGCGAAAGCTAACGTAACCCGTAAGCATACACAGAGAACTATTATTATTCCAAGTATAATACCTTGAAGAAGTTCCACTTTCGTTAGGTTTTGAGACATCAGGAATTTCAGTCAGGGACTCTCAACTTTGCACTTCTCAGCCTCCCCCCCCCACCCCCGGTCACTGCCCCCCCGATGGCAGAGCGCACGTACGCAGCCAGCACATCACTCACAGACCAGTCGGGACCTGCCACGACCAGAGGGGGAGCTGCCACTCTGAGGGACCCACTTCCATCTCAGCACATGGAAAGTGGCCCGCAGCCCATCTGCCCAAGTGACAGAACATAAAGGGCAAAGCAATATCAGACACAGCTGGCCCCAGACTCGCTGGAAATCTATCTCTTGGTCAAGGGCTGGCAAACTACACAGTTTGTGGCCGAATCCTGCCTGTAGGTGAGGCGTTATTGAAACAGGCCACACACATCTGTTCAGACATCACAGCTGCATTCACGCCGCAATGGCAGGGCTGAGCAGCTGCACCAGAGAACACGTATCACAGCAAGTCCGAAATATTTACGACCTGGCCCTTCACAGAGTCTGCCCACTCCCGACCTAGCTGCCCCTCAGAGCACGAGTCTGGGACGCCCATATTCCCAAGAAAGAGACAGCACTACGCAGGAGATGCCTGATGCAGAGACCACCCCGGACCTTCTCCTGCACGGGAGGCCGGTCCTGCTGTTTCGGGGGGCCTTGCCTCTAACACGACCTGCAACGGGTTGGCAGGGAATAGTTTAGAAGCAAAAAAGCAAAGCCTGAAGTTTGCGAATCTAAGATGATTTGTTTGTTAACCATTTATTTTCCCTGTGACGTGGTGAGACTGTGGTCCCCACTAGATGTAAGCAGTCACTCTAAGAGAGAACTCAAAATGCAGCCAGTCCTACAGCCAGCACGGCGGCCACATCCTCAGGACAGGAAAGGGAACACTACGTCGTGGTTATCAAGCTGACTTATAAAAGCTCCTTGGAGAAACAGAAGCATCCGCCCCTGTGGCAGACAGTATACAACTACACCGCCCAAGAAGTGATTTCTGAAGAAAGGCGGGTATACTGAAGCGAGTCAGTCCTCTGAGCAGCACCAACTTTTAACCGAAGTCCACGCTAAGTACCATTTAAGCTTACCTTTTTCATATACTCAGTAACCGGGTTCTGCTGCAAGAATTCGGTGCTCTCTCTTGTATAAAATCTCTCTGTGTCAGCCAGAAACTGAGACTCGAAGGACTCTTTATACACTGTTAACGTAGGGCCCTTTGCAAACGCATCGTCTTCATTTAGCCCCAATTCCACTGGAAAGAAATATGAACTATATTTCAATGACCCTATTTTTTGCTGTATTGTACAGAGTACACTTAGGTGTAGCATCAGCTTAAGTCATGTTTAATAGGTACATGTGAAACAGTGGGGCCTAAGGAAGTCTGTTATTCACCAGTATTACAGTTTCCGTAAATTTAAAAAGAAAAAATATCAAAGAAATACAAAAGTAATTCTGACCCATGGCCAAAAATGCTTCAAAGTTATAATGAAGTTTTATTTAGAAAAACTTTTATATTTCTTGAAAGTGCAAAAATAAAGATAAATTTTGAACTTTTAAAAAAATAAGATGCTACCTAAGTTTTTAAAATTTTACTGGTTTCTAAAGCTCAATTTTTCAAGTTGATATAAATTTCTGGTTATAACTCAGTTCCATTAATGACAGACAATATCATACTATATATCCAATAATTCAGTATGAGACCAGAAAATAAAAATAATTTAAATGTCTATTTCATCAAAATTTCCTTTAGGTACGAGGATCAATTTTTATGATGTACAGTATCAAATGGAATCACACAGACTTAGAGAATTATGAGTGCCTTTGTAAATGCTCACAATATTCTTGATACTCAAATATCTCTGAAAATGAATCTATTGGAGTACTGTTATAATTGACATTTGATATGAAAACTTGGAATAAATTAAACACTGTTTACCGTAAGACTGTACAACTCCACTAATCAGTCTTGTATTGATGGTTTCACCATTTCTTTCCTTTTCAATCAGTTTTAAAACAGCATTTGTTACCTTTGGAAAGGATACAGGAAAAAGATATGTATATTACAGGCTACAGTATGTAGTATATTATATTATGTATCTCTTAAACATTTAAAAAGATTAAACAATGTAAGAGGAGAGATACTCTTAAGACATTCCAAAGGAATAAGGAAGACAACGGCTAAAAAATAAAGTCTGTGAGGGATTTTAAGAGGAAAGCAATCACACACTCACACAGGCAGGTACCTGTTTATTCAGCGGCCTGAACAGACAATCTCTCCAAGTCACCAACGCGAGCTGGGGAAAAAGAAAAGGTAAAAGTATAAAATGTCTATACTTTCACTATGTTTTTCTAAGACTGAAGTCACAGGATATAACCTGAATCCCAGATTATATTTATCAATATTTCTAGGTTGTAGTTTGGTAAAAAAAAAAAAAAAAAAAAAAAAAGTCCATTACTCTGTTGAAATCAGAGCCACAACTTCAAGATGTATCAAAGTACAGATGTTTATCAGCTCACATTTTAATAACTAAGATAAAAAAAAATCTGGATTTAAGGAGAACATACATCTCAGCATAAAGGGCAACACTGGATTTAACTTATAAAACTATTCCCTGGGCCAAGTTTGATTTTTGACCTTACACACTTAAATCAAGAAAATTCCACTAATCATCATAGTTTCCTAATACTCAGTAAAAGTAATGACTATAAAAAATCTAACAAATTATGTATCTTGATTCTGACGTTTCATGGATTTATAAAAGTGTAAAGGCATCAAATACACATTAAATGGATATAGTTAATTGCACATAAATTATTCAGATTTCCCATTTTACTTGTACTCATGTGTGAGGTATGTGTATACAATTTTTAAAGTTTTAAAACTTCCACAGAACTTATATCAGAAAGTTACTATAAGAATGCTCCCCCAAAGCAAAATGTAATTCATACATGACTTTTAACTGTTTATTGAGGTATTATTCAGCTAAATTAAAATTCAAATTTAAAATGATTCGACATTCATACTGTCGAGAAACTCATTTAAACATAAATGTTATCAGTCTGTTTTCCCCAAACATAACCACAGATAAGAACAAGTTTATGTAAGATACAGATTTCTGAAAAGACTATATGTAAATGTAATTTATACACTGAACTTTCCCTGAGGGTATTTCCATCCCCCACCTCTAAAGAGGATGGCAGTGCTAATTAAAAGTATTTTTAATAAAGCATGAACAACATAATCTCTAGTCAGCCTCTTTAATGCAGGAGTGAGGCAGGAAGAAGAAGAACTAATAAAGACATACTACACCTTTAAAAACAGCTTTTTTTCATAAAGAAGCTACTGTACATATATGCAATGGAATATTACTCAGCCATAAGAAAAGATGAAATTTTGCCATATGTGAAAACATGGATGGATCTTGAGATTACCATGCTAAGTGAAATGTCAGACAGAAAAAGTTGAGAACCATGATTTCACTAACAGGTAAGATATAAAACTAAGTCACAAACAAACATGACAAACAAAAAGACTCATGAACAGACAAAGTGGATTAGTGGTTGTCAGAGAAAGCAGGGAGGGGAAGGTAGACAGGAGTAAGGCAGGGGGCAAATATTTGGTGGCAGAAGGATATCTGACTTTGGGTGGTGAACACACAATGCAATATACATATGATATATTATGGAACTGTACACTTGAATCTTATTTGATTTTATTAACCCACGCACCTTAATAATTTTAATAAAATAAAAACAAATTTTTTTTAAAATTTTTACAAACATTTTTTTTTTCTAAATTAAGACAGCCTCAGAGGGTCCTAATATGACTTTGGATAATCTGTTGCTTTGAAGAAAGAAAAGAAGAAGAACCAGGCAGGAAAAGGAAGCAGGACCAAAGATAAACCAGAGCAAGTTCCAAGGAAAGGATGCAGGGTAAAATCTTGCCGAATCACTTTCATATATTGATACTGAAATTAATTTATGGCCTATGGTTAACTCAAAGGAAACCAACAACTTTTTACAATTAAAAAGGAAGAAAGACTTCTTTGGAAGAAAATTATATATTTTATGACAAAGCACCCCTATCTTCTGGAGATTGTGAAAAACAGAGTGAGAGATTATTGTGCAAGAACAATTGACTATGTCAACTGATTCTTGAACTTTGAATAGGCTTCCTGGAAGAGCATGTCGAGGAAATACCTTTTCTGGTAGGGATGTATTAACTAAATACATTGCTAAATATTTATGGCTGTATACTGTATTTACAAACAATTAACTATATCATTTAAAGATGCAGAGTATAAATTTTAAAAGATTTTTTAAAAAGCAGTTGAATCTTAAAAAAACGCATATAAGGTACACTTGCACTTCTTTGTATTACTGAATATAGTCAAGAAAAAGGTAAGAAAATTAGAATGATTTTAGGACTCTGATATTATGAAAGGATATATGTGGTATTTCGGGTCAAGCAGGCTTCTAAGTGGAAATCAACCCAAATCAACCCAAATCATGCTGATGGTTACAATGACAACTGTCAGCCCCAAGCAAGCATTTTTAAAAAGTGGAAAAGAAAAGGGGAAGTACAAACAGCTCAAATCAAACACTAAACCTAGAAAGTTTTGTTAAAATCAAGAACTATATAACAAAGTACAATTATGAGGCAATAACAGTGTGGTATAGAAATTGAGCTATATGTATAAATGAGAACAATGTGTCATGTGTCTGTGATAATTATGTTTTTCTTTTAATTTTTCTTTTAATGTCTAGAGTAAAGCAACGAAGTATTGTTATCATAGCATCACCCTTGGTCACAGAGATAATCTCACTGTGCAGAACCTGGTTCAGAGAGGGCTGTCTGCCTGTCCGACAGCCCATCACCAGCAGACTGGTGGCTGTGCTGCTGAGTCCTCCTTACTTCATTTCCAACAGGTTCTCCAACCTGACCGCATCAGAGGGTTTGCACAGACTGCCAGCCCCGCCGCCTGCAGAGTTTCTAAGTAAGTTAGACTGGCTGAGGCCCAATAATTAGCATTTCTAGGAAGTTCCCCTGTGGAGATGCTGCTGCAGGTTTGGGGACTACACTTTGAAACCAGTGAGCATAGAAAAAGGTTCCTCAACTGAAGGAACATATTAATGAAGGTGATTTAACAACTTAAATTTGCCTTTTTAAAACTCTGTAAATATCATTATTTATATCGTATTGCTTTGTAAAGTGAGAAGGGAGAGTGACATTTCACATCACAGTCCTCTGCCTGAAGCAGTTTCCCAGACCACACATGAGGGTGGATCACTGAGGCCCGAGTGTCAGGAAAGGGACCCACTGGCCTGACTCTGATGGATGAGGGCTGTCCCGTGCTAACACTGGGACAGTTCCAAGAGAAGCCTGATGGTTGGCCGAACAATCGAGGAAGGAACTTTTAATAAGTAAGTGCAGAAATGTGCAGTTTGTAGGCTAGAACTCTAATGTACTTGCCCATCTCCTTTGTGGCCACAAACTATTTAAGGGTCATCTACTGATAAATTAAACCAAGGGATATTAAGCCTACTGTTGTAAAAATAGTTCAATATTTGCCTAGGTCCCCTAACTGGAAAGATGATGCATCACTGAGAGCACACACACTTGAAAGGGGTGTTAAGAACTCTTACAGAATAGATTTCATATATTCCTTTCCGTCCTTCGTCGCATTCACGGCGAACCCAGTGTCTATTGAGGTAGGCACAAATTCCGTTCAGCACTTTGCTTGAAAATCGGTAATCTTCCCACTGTTGAGTATAGAACTTCAGTACACTCTCATCCATCAAATCTTCTCCGTCCTAAAAACAAGGCAACTAAAGCTTTAAAATGACTAAATTGTCACATGATGAATTAAAGACAAAAGTTAACTAACCCAAATCTATTACCTTAAAACACATAGATGTATGTGGTTTCAGATGGGTCCTTTAAATTATTCTATATACAAAAACATGCTTATTAATATAAATTCTCACAAGAATATAGCTTGTGAGGGTTAGACTACAGACTTTAATAAAAGTGCTTTCATCTCAAATTGCAACTTCTTCCATGGCATTAAATATTCATATAAAGTCATAAATGAAACCCTGAACTTTTAGAATATGAAGGCAGTTCCTTTTTGTTTAACAGTTTACCTTGAAATCATCCTTTTGGTATTTTCTCTGTTAAAAAATTAACAGAGAAATTGTCCTATTAACAATTTAGACCATGGGGCCAATACCACTATGGTCTATTAGAAAGATGTTTAAAAATTTCCAGTTACCTTGTTAAATATTTTAAGAAAAACAATTTTGAAGCATGCTGAAATTTTTGCTGATATTCTGTGTGAATCAAAAATCTTTAAAATATACACACAGAGTGCAGAAGTCCCAGGGTAGAGAGCACAGATGTCTTCACTCTCGCTACCTAATGCGTGGCACTGATGAAGGAGCCACGTGCCCAGCCTGCAGCTGGACGGAAGGCATCACGCTGCCTTTGCTACAGGCATGGAGACCGAGGAAGAAAAGGCAGACAGACTGTGAAGGGGAGAAACTCCATCGCTGCCCACGCAAAAGGCTCAGAGCAGGAGGAACCCACGCCCAGAGGCAGCGGGTGTTCCCGTGAACCCATGCACACCAGGGACACAATTTTATCATAGTTCTGAAACACACTACGACCATGTGAAGAGGCAAGATCGCACTGGAAAACTGCGATTGCTGAAGGCTGGACAACCTTACGATCACTGACGCATTCTGATTCAGAACAGCACACTGGATTCAAAGTATAATATAGGTACAATAGGAATTCACAATTATATGCTTTAAATTAAGAGGTTTACCAATTTCTATCAACCAAACTACAAAATGGTTAGAATTTGAGGAAAGTATACTACTATAGTGTAAGGTTATCAAAAACTTTTAATTTAAGCAATTAAAAACCAGAACATGGCTTATAAAGGGTTCACCTTCACAACAGGTAATAAATAAGCCACGGCTCAACATCCTCACACACCTGTCAATGACGAAAACAATGAACAAATGGCAGGGAAAGATCCAGCTCCAAAGTCAGAATCATTATTTCACTATCTTTTAACATTTAGTATTCTATCCATCATAAATGTTTGCTATGTATGTAAAGCGTCTTACCTTAAGAAGGTTTGTCAAGTAATTCTTCAAAAATTCCTTAAGTCGCTTATATAACTCCAAGCCGACAAACTGGGCTCCCCCAGGCGTCTGCCCCTTTTTTGATTTAGAAGGAGGGACGCCAGCCCCTCGCGCTTGGTTTGACTGGTGAACACTCGTGCAGTAGTTATAAACGTGACTTGGAGAAAAGTTAAGGAAATCAACTTATAGAATAATCGATGTGAACAGTGACTAATAACATATTTAAAAAAAAGATATTGCAATACCTATACATTTCCAATATAGCAACAAAACCTGGTGAAAACGAGGGAGGAAAAGAGGTCCCATTAGTCACGTCCCATTCACAAGCTGTCCCCAGGCATGGAGGCCGACCAAGGAGGAAGACGCAACACTCAGGAGGGAGGTCGCCAAAGAAACGCTGGAACGTCTAGATCATCTAATGTGATTTTCTTGAGGAAAACTGTCCTAAGAGTGTATTAGCAAGCAGCAGGAAAAAAACTGGTAATAGGTACAAAGGTCACAAATTAAAACATAAATCATTTACTTCAGTAAAAGCAAAAGGCTAATAACCACGGCCTATAATAACGTTTAGCTGTATTTCTAGAAGCATATATATCAAAATAACTAAAACTTTATTTTAAAATTATTTATAACTTAAACAAAGCCACACTCTGAGGATGAAGGATGAAAGGAAACGGCAGTGCCAGAGACCAAGTCTTATTACAACTGAAAAGTCACAGATGTCAACAAATGATGACCCGCCATAGAGCACAACACAGGTACCACCGAGAATTACCAAGATGTGTTTAAAAACAACAACAGGAAAAAAAGCTGAAGTCTGAAGCTGCTGCCTCTGGGGGAGTGAAGAGAAGGGAGGAATGGGGACGAACGAGGCAGAGAACTACCCTGCTTTGTTACAACCTTTAACACTATTCCACTGTATCTGCACGTACTTTATTTGCGTAAAGTGAACAGAAAGACACCGGTACTAAAATTCTGGCGTATTTTAAGAATTTACTATATACAGACATTGCAAGTCAGTGGGTAAAATAGATTATCCAATAATGACATAGCAAGAGGCGATTTCAAAAAAATAATTCACATTCCAAAATATTTTACAAATCGATTAAGAATTAAAATATACCAATCATAAAACAAAGAAAATGCACAAGAATATTTTCCTGATTTCAAGCTGAAGGCCTTTCTAAGCAAAGTCATAGGAATACTTCATCTGAAATTTGGATATATTTTAGTAAAAGGTATCTTTAACAAAGAGATCATATTTTAATAAAGTAAGGTAATTGAAAACAACACGAAAAGATTAATCTCTATAGAAACATGGGCAAAATATTCCAACAGAAAATGCAAAAGCTAAACAAAATACATATTAGTGGCCAAGCCCCATCCCAAATCTTCAACCTCAGTAGTAATCAAGCAACTATGCCTTAAAACAATGAATCGTTTTATTAAATGTTTCAAATGTAGAGAGACTCACAGATTATAGTACACAATGAACTCCCACAAACTTGTGACCCAGTTTGGACAGATCTTATTATATTCCCACCTATTTTATTCCATCCAAATCCTTCCCTGAACTTTATTAGGAATTGAAATAGTATAGATTATAATTGAAATTATTGTCCACTTTATTACATACTCCTCCCCCCACTTTCCCTAGGGGGGAAATATCACTATGATTTGGTGCCTATCATTCCTCTGGATGTTTTTATATTTTACTATGTAACTATATATGAAATTATTATTTTACCTGTCTCCAAATTTTATATTACAAAATGTAACACGTCCATTTGCTTCTGCCATTTTTTTCTGACAACATGTGACAGCTCTAGCTGCATGAATACACCAGGTAGTGCAGAGTTACACTAACTTACCCATTCTCTTGTTGATAGATCTTGCTAATGATTATTTTGGCAGGTTCCAATTTTTGGCTTTATTCTACCATATTTTCTTTTAAATCTGATGTTCACAATGAGGTTTCTCATCCACCTTGAGTACACTGTACATAACGAGAATAACTGATGGCTTGCACACTACTTCTAGAAAATTGTCCTTTTCAATAGTTTTAAGTATATTGCCAAGGTTAGTTGTTCAGTTTTTTAAAAAAATGCCTGTTTTATTGTCCCCTTATTTAAACATTTTATGTTTAATTTTGTCAGAGGCTTATCTATTAGCCTTTTTAAAGAACCAGTTTGGGATTTATTAATTTTAATTACTGTATATTTCATTTCTGTTCTTTTTAATTTACTTCCTTCTATAAATTTGTCAGTCTTATAAATTCCTGTGTTGGCTTTGCCAGTTCTCTTCTTTATTCTTTTTTAAATATAAGTATTGAAAACTAGACTTTCTGCTCATCACTGGTGTCTGATATGTATTTTCCTATTCAATTACATATATATTTTTTCATTAGTTCTCTTGATTAAGAGTTATTTAGAATTTTTTAGGTTTTCAAAGTGTAACTTTTACCTAAAAAAAAAAATGTTAAATTCATTTTTAAATTAATCAGGGAATGTTATCTTTTTGATAACATTGTGATGAGACTCACATGTGATTTTTTTTGTGCATGCTTAAACAGAATGTCCATCCTCTAACTGCTGGCTCTTTACTTTCAACTTTTAGGCCACAATGTTTTGGTGAGTCTGTGCACGTCACCACAGGAAAATTCACTTTAAAGAAGTGAGTCTGATAGGCTCTGAAAGGCAAGTTTGGTTTAAAAATTATACTGTTTTATATCGCTATTTGAATTAACTTCAATCGTCTTTTCTATTTAAATTATTTTTCTCTATATTTGTTTTCTCCCTTTTCCTCTCCTATTGGATCAATATTCCTTGTTCCACTATAATGATTTTATTATGTTGGAGTTTTACATTTTACATGTTATCTCGTAATGGTTACCTTAAAATTTGTCATGACTATTTTACCTTTCATCGATTCTGGTAAATTCTCAGGTTATCGCCTCTTCAAATATTTCTGATCCCCTTTCTGTCTTCTCACAGCTTTTCTACTAGATGTATGCTGCACATTTTCATGTCACGTTCCATATCTCGATTTAAATCTTCAGTTACCTGTCATCACTTTATCTGTGCTCAAACTCTCTAATTTTTCCTGATCTTCCATGTGGTCAAGCAATTCTCTTTCAGCTGTGTCAAATTTGCTGTTTACTTTTAATATTTATAAGTTGTAGAATTTCCATTTCTTTTTAAAAATCTGTCTTGCTCCCCTAGCATTTAGCTCCTTTATATTTCTGATTCATTTACAACACCGATTGCCTTTAACATACTGAGGGGCGCTCTCCATGATCCTTTTGTTTGAAGTTCTTGAGGCTCCACTCTTCTGTTGCATCCATGGGCTGTCTTGTTCTGGTGACTTGCTCCTCTACTGTCTAACTTTTTTTTTTAAACTTATTTTCAGTAGGTTTTCACATTAATTTCCAGCTTGAAGAAGTCCAGCAACAAGCTGGTAGTACAAACTCAAACCCTAAACATGGCAAAGGTGACAAAATTCTCAAGACAGACCTTTCCACACCTCTCATACCCAGAACTCAGCTCAAACTTCTTTCCTACCGCTTCCCTGGAGAGTGGCCCATTATTTTGTTTTCCAGTTCACCTCTTCAACTAAAGATTTCCATGGAAACGTCTGAGCCACCTCCTCTACTTCCCCAGGCAGAAGGCTTTATACCCTCCTTCTCTGTGGCCACCACCTTCCAGCCTACCTGTCAGTGAAATTCCCAAAAGCTGCCACACAGAGGATCATCATTTTTTTTTTTTTAACTAGCACCCAGTTCTAAGGGTTTCATTCCAGGAAATTTTTTTTGGTTATCTAGTTCAGCCTGAGCTGTTACTTGGCAATATATTAATCTCCAGCTAGTAAATAAAGTAACAAAGGTCTTTAAAATAGAATTAAACCCAACGATGGCCAAAACGCAGGGAAATGAGGGCTTCTATCCATTGGGGGTCAGAGTGTATATACATTGTTACATTTTTCTGGAATAAAATTTGAAAATATTCAAAAGCATTAAATTATAGTCTTTTTGATACAGCAATTATCAACATTTATCATGGAGAAATTATCAAGGGAGTATATACTCACCTAGCAAACCATCACAGCATTACGCAGTTCTGGAAGCTACCAGTCCAAGATCAAGGTTGGTTTGGGTGAGGACTCTTTCTGGCTTGCAGAGCACCACCTTCTCCCTGAGTCCTTGCAGAGAGAGCTCGCTGATGCCTCTTCCTCTTCTTATAAGGACACCAATCCCACAGGATTAGGGCCCCATCTATGACCTCTTCTAATCTTACTTGTTATCCCATAGGCCCCATCTCCAAATACTATAAAATTCGGGTTAGAGCTTCAACATGTAAATTTGGGGATACACAATTAAGTACATAACGCCACATATTATATAATTACATTTATATAAAATGTTCAGAATAGACAGATCTATAAATAAAAATTAGGAGGGGATGGGAGGAGTCAAGGGAGAGAGTTAAAGGGTACAGAGTTTCTTTTTAATAAAAACATTCTAAATTAAATATAGTTATAGCTGAACTACATTTAATAGTTTAGTGTATCTGTGAATATACTAAAAACAACTGAAATGTACACTTTAAAAAGATAAATCTGTGTCATGTGAATTATATCTCAATAAAACTTATTTTAAAAATTTCAATACAATCTCAATTGTAATCTCAGCAATTTTGAGGGTAGAAATGGACAGGCTGTAAATAAAATTTACAGAGAAATGCAAAGGACCTAGAATATTTAAAATAATCTTAGGGGTTGGGGGAGATGCACTTTGGAAGACTAATACTACCTGATGTCAAGAGTTTTCATAATGCTACAAGAGTTAAGAAATTATACACACAAAAATGAAAACTCTAAACAATCTTTTAAAAGTAGATACAAAAATACTTCCCTAAAATAAATCAAATTGGTAATGTATCGTTCCTTGAGGATGGATATATAGATCAATGAAACAGAACTTGAGAAACAAAACCATACTTATATTGTCATTTAATTTTAACAAAGTACCAAAGCAACCCATCGGGGAAAAAGTCTTGTCAACAAATGACACTTTAATAATTGGATAGCCACATGGCAGATTCACCCCAAGCCCTACCTCATACCACACAGAAAATTAAGTCAGGATGGATCACAGACCTAAATGTAAAAGCCTAAAACCACAAATAAAGCTTTAAGAGGAAATCACAGTTATCTTTACGATGTAGGCAAAGGTTTCTTGTAGGTCACAGAAGATAGTAACTGTAAAAGAAAAATAAAACAAAGTAGGTTTCCTCAAAAGAAAAAAAAAATCTGCTTACTCAAAGACACCAGTAAGAAAAGGCAAGCCTCAGACTGGGAGAAAATATTAGAAGGACACAGCAGACAGAACAAAAGTATCCTAAATAAACTCCTGCAACTCAGTAATAAAAAGTATATTAATCCAAAAAAGAAAAAGAAAAAAAGCAAGACTCAGATACTTCATAAAAGAAGACCATCAATTAGCATATGACAAAGGACTCAATGTTTTCATTAGAAAAATGCAAATTCAAACCATGAGATACCACTACACACCCACAAGAATGGCTAAAACTAAAGACTGGCATACCACGTGATGGTTAGACTGTGACACAACTAGAACTTTTCTCAAACTCTGCTCATATGAATGTAAAATGGTACAGCCATTTTGAAAAATAGTCTGTCAGTTTCTTATTAAGTTAAACATACTATTACCATACGGATCCAGCAATCCCACTGCTAGTATTTATTTACCCAAGAGATATAAAAATATTGTGCCCACAGAAAGATCTGCACTTGGATGTTCACAGAGGCTTTATTTATTATACCTCCCAACTGGACACAACCCAGATTTCTATCTATCATTGGAAGAATGAATAAAGAAACCATATTCATTCAATGTAATGTTACTCAGCAGCAAAGAGAGAAACACTACTGATACTTACAGTAACACAGATAAATCTCAAGAACACCCTGAGCTGAAACAGCCTTACACGAAGGGGTACATGCTCTATACGTCCCTTTAGGTGAAGGTCTAGGAGGGGCCAAACTAATCTACGGCTGTTGCCGTGGGGGAGGCAAAGAGTGACAAGGAAGCACAGAGAGACGTTCTGTTCTCTATCTTGGGATGGCTTTCGGTTACGCAGGCAAATGCGCTAGTCAAAACGTATCTCATGGAAATGATAAGCAAATCTCAAAACTCTAATGATGAATATCCCTAAGTAGGAGGAAGTGTAATGATGTCTACAACTTCCTCAGAAGGATATCAAGTAAGATGGATGTACGGGTAGATGGGTGGGTGGATTCAGGACAGACAGATATGTGCTTCAGCACACACAATAAAATGTCATTTGTAGAATACAGGTCTTCACTATAAAATTCCTTTAACTTTTCTGTATGTTTAAAATTTTTTATGAAGATGAAAACTCCAAGACAAAATAAAATTTTAACCTTCCAAACAAAACATCAAAGCATCTGAAATCATCTGAACCTCTGATGTCATCAGCCAAAGACAATTACGTTTTATTACCTAAAACCAAAAGCAAAGATACAAAACCAGTCATTTATGAAACTGCTGAACAAATGCCTATACGACTTCGGTCTTTTCATTAACACTTACTGTAATGGTGCTCTTGGCTACTTAGGTATGACAGGCTAACCACGTAAGGCAGGTGGCCAGACTCCAGCCACTCTAATATGAGAGGCTCTAAATTATGTTCATCTTAACTGTGCCCCTTCATAAGGACAGCCTGGGGCTTCTGATAGGCCCTGCACACTACTGTTGGTAATTTAAGGCTACGTCTCACTCATCACACCCATGGTGTTAATTTTGGCAAAACTAAATTGCAGTAGCTCCCCGATCTTCCCAGTGTAGACTGGCTGCTCTCCAGGCCTACTGGGCAATACTAATCTGGGAACTTGATCCCGCTCTCCTAATTTCAATCTGTTGGCTCTTGGATTGCTCTTGATTTCTCCTGCACAGAAATTTCATGGTTTTGTTCCTGGTATTGAACTTTCTCTTCACTATCTTGGGCACTGGAGATCCATCATCTTCAGTTATGGGAAAGCATTTTATATTCTCTATAACCATATTATAAATTTAAAAATTCTCCTCCCATTTTTTTCTATAATTCCTACCAATCGGACATTAGGCCCTCCAGGGTTACGTCTCAGTCTCCAAAGCATCTTGCCTTTTTGTTTTACTTTCAGCGTTCTTCTAGTTCTTCTATTATTTTTTTTTAAGTCTGACTTACTATTTCAAATGTGAGTTTTCTCATGTTCCTAATACTGGTATAATAAGATTCTCATGTCTGACAACGTTAATTTTTAAGGCATATTCTTCTGTTCCCTGTATTATCAGTTTCTTCCTTTTCCCTTTTATTGTTTATTATGTTCTTTCATTCAACTATTAATCCTTATGACAAGGTACTAAAAAAACAACTGGAAACACCACTGGCCTGCGTGGAACTGATGGCTGAGAGTTGTGAGCAACTTATCCGGGAGCTGGCCATTTCACTGCGGTATCCTTCCCATGTCAATAAATAAATGTATTTTTCAGGGCCAGTTTTTCCAAACAGCTGTTCTGTCCCCAGCATTGCCACCAGTATCTGAAATGGAACTGGGACCCACGATTCTAAGTGTAACTTTCTATCATGACCACCCGTGACTCCACCCCTCACGGCTAGGGTGCTGCCCCCTTCTGCCAGACCGAGGCTGTGGGTCCTGGGCTTTCGCAGTCCCACAGGGCCGGCACCCTGAGTACCTTCTAAGCTGTGGCTTCCCGTACCCTGGCATCGGTTCCCTGCCTCCACCGGCTCTTCATCTCCCCCACTCCAAAAAAACCTGAATTCTCATCTAAAATGTCTGTTCTCTTCCATTCTTTGTCTTCACTTATTTTAAAATATTTTACTATCATTTTAGTGATGTCCCAAATAGGTAAGTCAAAACATAAAGTTCTCCTCTAACCAGAAGCCCAGAAATCGGCTCTGTCTTCTGTTTCTACCACTGCCCTGGTTCAGAACTCGTACGTCACACTTGGAGGACTACTAGAGCGAGTTAGTCTCCTTGCCTTTGATGTCTTTCCTGTTTTAATCCCCTATGGTTTCCAGATTAATCCTAAAATTTGTTTACATCGAGTCATTAATTGTAAGGTCATATATCCATCTCTATGAACCTACAACACCTTGAATAAAAACAACAAAACGAGGACAAAGTTGCTTGCCTGGTTTTCAAGATTCACCACAATCTGATATCTTTTATCCAAGCCAGTGACATAAACCAACTCATTCAGTTATTCTTACCGTACCTACAGAATCTCCTCTGTCACATTAGCTGTCTGCGTTACCCATCATGTGCTTTTTAATAATGAGATCATTGACATTTGTCATCAAATGTGTTCCAGCACACAGATGCACACGTCCTCCACTTCATTTAGTACGCAGTTGAGATAGCTTATAAGGAAACGTGAACATAACAGAAAAATAAAAATATAGGCCAGAATAAATATCTAACAGAAAAACAAAATAGGATGCAAAATTACAAATCCAAGCCAGAAACCTAAAATTTGCCAAAACAAACTGACCTATGACCTATTAGGATTACTTATGTAAAAGAAAAAAATTACATTTTCAGAAGCCCCCAAATAGATCTACTCTTAAATTCATGCACTTTTTCCTGCAAAGCTTTAATCCACAAGATGAGCAGCGGTGTCCAACTGTGGACGAGTTCGGCCGAAAGCCTATTTTTCATGTAAAATGCTGGCCACATTTGCTGTTTTCTCGAAGGAGACACAAAGTTTACATACTAACTGTTGTACACTTGAGGGAGAAGTGAACCACTTTTCACAACAGAATGGCACCAACTGGGCTCCGAATCCAGGCTGGGTCAGCAGAAAGGCCAGAAGCACAGCCGGCCCATCCGGCCAGACGGATGCAGCGTAGCCCACACGCCGCCTTCAGTTAGCATCTGTCTACTCTCAGCTTTACAGCAACTGCGCTATACGGGCAAATGTTATCAGAAAGGAAAGACGCACATTCTTAATGTGTAGGAGAGCTGCCGGGGAGAAGGAATCTATCCAGCGGCCCGGTCCTGCCCCACGTGTCACTGGTATGCAACCCGAGGGAAAAGCACCACTGGAGAATCGCCACTGCATCTGGGGGGGGACGCGCCTGTGTCCAAAGCACTGTGACACGGACCACTCTCGAACAGTGGTGTGAGCTTCGGTCCATGGTGGGCAGACTCCCGGCCCGGGCTTCCGGCTGCCCTCCTGTATGAAGCGGGCACCCCCTGCTCCCCACCCTCCCCAGAGATCATGCTTACCACTGCTGTTCCGACGCATGCACGCTTACGAGTTAATGAGTCAACTATGGGATTATAAAAACTAAATAAATGTGACTAATAACTAGATGAGAATGATCACAACTAAAATCATTATTAAGGTAAAAACAATTGAAATAGATTAAGAGGAAAAGTTAAATGCGGGAATTATGAGGAATAAAAAAAAAACATCAGGAGGCAAACTCTGAAAAGTGATAACGTGGAAGCTTTGTTCAGCAGCGAATGAGTCAGCTGTTGTACACTATGGCAGACAGAGTCTGGCAAACCCACACATCTGACTTTTAAAACTTTGAAGTTCTTTTCAAAAGCTTTCCTGGGAGCATGTCTTCAGCAACACAGTCTGAGGCAGAGCACAGATGAGACTCTAGCGGCCCCCTGGGTGTCTCCCGGGTGTCTGGCCGGGTCTCCCTCGCAGGCCGGCCGGCAACCACAGCGCAGTGTGGCGGGCTGTTTAAGGGCCTCGCCTGGCTCTGCCTCCAAAGTCGGCCATACACTGCTTCTGTCACCAGAACTGTTTCATCACTTACCAAGGCCTACGTTTTGCACAACTGGTAGGGACAAGTCACTGTAAAAGAGGTCACATCAGATACAAAGAGGTCTCAAGCAAAATGACACACTCATCTTTCCAGACTTTTCCTGAGCCCGTTCCTGCCTTGGGTCCTGGGATAAGAGCCCACTGCCTGCTGGGGGAGTGGCCGCAAACCTAACGGGGACACAAGGGGTCCCTGTAAACGCTGCAGGGGAAGGCAGATGTTTCTGATGTGGCTGCCCCCGCATCGCGCCTTATATCTAAGGTGAACAAATCTGGGAAATCGATGTGCGACTTTCAGACACTATCAAACTCAAACCATTTCGTTTTCTAATAGAAAAGTCAATTCCATTAAAGGAGCAAAACTACACAGAACGAAGCCATTTCTACTACCACTTCTTACCCACCTGGAACTTATGCTGGAAATTTAAACAATTAACTTGTATTACAATCATTTGAAAAAACTTGAACTAAAAGTTACACTAAAAATACTTCCTTTCGTCACATGTCACCGTATGTGCCACCTGCACAAACTGGCAAGAGCAGCAAAGTCATTATGAATTAAGATCTTTCTGGACGACAGGAAGATAGGACTCTGAAAGGGACGATCCCATACACGCTAGTGAGTCCACATCTAATAGGATATCAAAAACAAAGACTGCTTGCAACTGATCGTGATTAACTATAAAGTTTGTTTTAAAATACTCAAAGTGCTCTCCACCATGAATCAAATTTAGAAGGAAAAAAGCTGAACATATCAAATTTATACTAATAAAAACAAAAATATCACTTCTACGGGCAACTATGCAATATGATTGTAACTTCCATAGGTTCTCTCTCAAAGAGAGATACAATTTCTCAACCCTAAAAACTATTTTTATAGTACGAGGTCAGCAGTGAAAGGTAGAAATTTATAGTTGCATAAGGAAAACTAATAAAAACTAATAAACTATACATTTAAATTTATGTTCTAAAAATCTAGAAAGCACAGATAGTTTTTACAAAATCATCCATAAGCCCAATACCTAGAAATAGCCACTTTCAATACGGTGGTCTATACATTTTTTTCAGAAGTGGAGGGTGTGCTGGGGGTACACAGTACACGTGGCACATTATGTCCTGCTTTTTTTTTTTATTACTACAAACATTATCACCTATCAGTGAACACTCACTATATCTGTAACGGCTGTTTGTGGCCATGAAATGGGAATGTGACTGTGGAGGACGGGGGCTGATTTCCACTGTTCACCGTGACTAAAGCATTCTAAACAGCCTTCACGTACAATCTGAACACGACTGTCTCCTTAGGATGGAGTTAAAAGTTAAAAAAAAAAAAATCACGGACCAAAGTACATTTTTATGTCTTTACATTTCTAAGTTTCTGTCCAGAACAATCAGAGCAAACAGACGGCACCCCCCGAGGGCGGGGCTCCGCCTCCGTCCACTGCTGCTAGCACAGGCCAGAACCAGCTCTAAAACTCTTCTACCCAACCGGTTAACAGAGTTGTTCAGATTCTGCATTTCCTTGGTAATCATAAGGTTGAACGTCTCTCCATATTACCAAAAGACCATCCGAATTTCTTGTCAGAGTACAGATACATACATGAGAATGGTAGCTTACATTTAAAAATATTAAATACTTTTATATGTTTAGGTGTATTTGATGGAAGTCATGCTCATTAAGTGAACAAAATCATTTTAACGTTAAGACTCCTGAATAAAAAATACAAGATAAAAAAATCCAGTTAAATTAATTGGGCTAGATGGCTACTTCCAAACGAACATGGATCAATATTAATCTATTGTGAAAATAATGTTACTTTCTGTTTGGTTTGTTTTGTTTTTCTATGAAAATTTGAGTTTTTATTAAAAACAGAATTGTGCAGCAGGCAAGCCGGTAGAAAGGCTGCTGCCTGAACCCCTCCCCCGCCCGCCGCACCCACAGCTCCCACGAAGAGCCAGCAAAAGGCAAAGCAACCGACCTGAGAAGAGTGACAGCGGCAGCCGAGACACGGCCGCACAGCTGGCAGGTGCCAGCGGCCGCAGGACCAGCAGGCCCCAGCTTGTCGGCGCCGCAGAGCACATGCTGCAGACTGCCAGGGGCTCGACAGACACTAGGCGAACGAGAGTGACCATGAACGGTGTCACAGAACATCAGGACAGAGGTTCAGTACAAACTCCGAATACGCTGATAACTTACTGAGAAGCCGCCAGGACTAGGAGATATGAATGCAATTCTTAGTGTACTGGTTGGGGAAAAAGATTTTTTTGGGGGGGGGCAGGCTAAGGAAACAGAATAAACTAATGTGCTCACAGCACCACAGGCGAAAAAACAGAAACTTCAAAGTTCATGAGAACTTATGCAGGCAGATAGAAAAAAAAAAAAGAAAGACATCAACATGGAAGTTCAAACTGAATCTAAGAGGTGCTAAAATTATGACTTGAGATGTATAATGACCACGGGGAAAAAAGAATTCTCACCTGGAAGTGAGGGGCAGACAGATCTGGGGCCTTGCAAAAACTAAGAGGCACTTCGACCAGACAAGACGGGCTGGTGTCTAGACTGCATGAGACTGGGTGCTCTTGGAAAGCACAGAGACCCCGTTCTGTGCTACCTTCCCGAGTCAGGACCCACGTTGTCCTCTCAGCCAATGTAACAGTGTCGATAAATTGATATGACACTTCGTTATCAAATCTAGTTGTCAACCACTAGCTACATTATGGGAAGAATGGGGTTCCTCCTTTTCCCCTCAACCAGGTTTCCCTCCCCCTCCTTTCCCAACAACATTCTTTCAGTCACTCCGGATGAGGCACGTCTAAGTTTGAAGAGTGACATTAGAACAGTGACATGCACAGTCGGCCCCTTCTTCCTAGGATCAAATGTGCCTCCTAGGCTGAAACACAACTTCAGAGTCCCAAGTGTCAGATGTCACTGTAAACCAGCCTGGAGAAGATTATTTTAAAGGTGGTAAAGTTAAGTGGTGCCATGAGATATTAAATAGACACCCATAAGAGGAAACATTTTTAAAAGTGTGTGCAAACTGAAGCTGGGACAAACTGCGGTAATGGTGACATGCTTTCAGGAAGTGCTGTGTCTTGAATGACTTAAGTAGAAGTGAAGATGTGCTCGAGAAAAGTGTGTCGGATGTCTTAAAGTTCTTCTGCTTACGACGATAACACCGATACTGAAAATGCAGTGAAGAGGGGGAGCATAATTTTATGGTTTGCAACAATGAAGTTAATAAATACAAGCAGACATTCCACTGTTTCATCTGTACCCTAAAAGTTAACATATTATGACATGATCAAAACACTCTTCTTTGGAACTTCATCAAGAAAATACAGGAAATACTTGGAGAAATGTGATTCATTCAAATATAAAACCTGAAGGCTATACAGAAAAAGGCAGTTTCTAGATTCAGACTACTAGGAATTTTAATTCCGGCATCATCATTTATCAGTGGTTGCTGTAACGATTGGGCATATTACTTGACCTTTCACAGACCAGATTTGCAGCCCTCCCAGGTGCTGTGCGCCTTAACTAAGATGCAGACGGTTCTTAGCACAATACCTGATTTCATAAACACTATCTAAAGAAGAATTGTATGACGCTGTAATCATCTCTGACCAAACTAGAAAAAAAAAGAATTCCTAAGATAATTAAAATTGCAGGCATCAGAACCACCACAGATTAAAATTATTCAGTAATCGCTGCAAGCAGAAAAAGTCTCTACTTTCCTAGAATTCTAAGACCAAAACAACTTATTGGGCAAAAGACCAATCTGAAATTCCCCCAGAGACAAATCAGCAACTCAACTTCCTTGGTCTCCACACGGCTGCTCCCTTTTTTTTGCAAACCAGGAATCCAACCAAGCACGTTGTCTCACCACTGAAATCGTCACCTTTAGCTCTATTACAAGAATTAAAAACAAACAAACAAACAAAAAAAACCCTGTCAAACCCAGCAGGCCACAACCCTCTTGGGTGCAATATCCTCTCATCTGCAGATTCTATCCTGCTGAAAGTGTTCTATGTATCTTATGACCCAGAAAATCCATTCCCATGTATATACCCAAGAGAAATGAAAACACATGTTCACTCACAAAGTCACACACAGTATTCATCACAGCCACATTATTCATAAGAGCCAAAAGGTGGAAACAATCCAAGTACCCACTGCTGATGAGTGGATCAACAAAATGCAGTACGGCCGTACAAATTTGCCCTAAAAATGACATGCCAACACATGCTACCACAAAGCAGCAGCCTGAAAACAGTATCCGAAGTGAAGGACGCCAGTCACCAGAGGCCACGTACTGTGTGACCCCTTTTATATAAAATGCCCAGAACAGGCGAGCGCACGGAGATAAGCGAGCACATCAGCGGCTGCCAGGGACTGGGGGAGGAGAGAATGGAGAGTGACTGCTAATGGGTATGGGTTTTCTTTAGGGAGGATACAAATGTTCTAAAATTAGATAGTGATTATGATTGCCCAACTCTGAATATTCGAAAAACTGCTGCATTGTGCACTTTACAAAGGGTGAGTTTTATGGTACGTCAATTATACTCAATAAAGCTGTCTTCTTAAAAGAATATTCTATAGTGTAAGTGCATATATATGAGTATGTATATAAACCTATGATAAAATTCAGACAGAAACACAGTTTCATAACCATTTAAATTAATGTTAATTTTTTTAGGATTCTAAACTACTAGCACAGCTGAGGGCACAATGGGATAGCACATACTGGACTGTCACAAAGTTTAACAATCGATGATGTACATTAAAGATTTAAACTTAAATATCTACTGAACTGGCAACTTTAAACTCCTAGAACCAGCAAATCAGTAGCAATTGCTCTTTGGGGAGTTAGCTTAGATTTCAATCTCTTAGACTTGAATGGAACTACACGTTCTCGTGTCCCCAAATACCCACCAGAGCACAGGCGCCACAAGTTTTACACCTCGAGACCCCTGGAGCACACTGCACAGTCCCTTGCACACACGTGGACCGCATGAGGAATGAGTGAAGCGCCGCATCTGACACCAGAGCCATGAAGGACAACTTTGGCTCTGTGTGGGGACCCTTTAGATGGGGGTCGGCAGACTCTCCCCATAAAAGGCCAGACGGCAAATACTCTCAGCGTGGTGGACCAGGCCACGTCTGATGCAGCTACTCACTCTGCCCCACAGCTCGGAGGAGCTAACGGAAATGCAGTAACGCGCGCTCCCCTGCTTTGACCTGGCTGCCAACACAGCTCTCTGTGACAAGCAGTCAGTCTATCATCCGCTGAGCTCTTGAAACATGGCTACTGCGGCTTAGGAACTAAAGTTTTAATGACTCAATTTTAATGATTTCAAATGCAGATAGCCACATGTGGCTCGTGGCTGAGGCACTGAACAGCACTTCCTCAGACTGCCAGCTAGCCAATGAATTTCACCCCTGTTCAAAAAACTTAAAGAGTAAACGACTTAATTTTTAAAGCTGAAAATGAACTCGTTGATTACATCACACGACGAACTGGAAAGAGAAAACATAATGTAAAATTTCTATAAATTCACAGATCATACTAGTAAATCATCGAACTTGGAGCGAATCTATCTCAGCCCGAGCAGTAGGATACGTGTAGAGTTCCATGTATCTGGATTTCGCCATGCTCTGTCTGGTGTACACCTGCTGGATTCCAGCTCTGAGGTCGTCCCAGATCTGGTCAAGGCCAATCTGCTTCAGTCCATGGGGATTCTGACTCCTGTTTGATGACATTGTGAGCAATAGTCTGAAGTTGTCCAGTGCAGCGATCCTTTTTCAAGGTAGAGCTAATTCTCCATTAGATGAAAATATACAGTATCATTCCAAATTTATTCACAGCAGCGCAGAAAGGATGTCCTTTAGCTGTAGAGAACGAACTTTCATTGCAGGCAAACCTGAAGATGAAATAAAGGGAATTAATTAATTCTCAATATCCTGGGGTGGGTAAAAGGGTACCAGATTGTCACACACTCTGATAGACAAACTTGCTCTGCAGGCACTAGCAGGCACCTGTCACCTGGAGCTGACTTCTCTATGTGGGAAACACACTCATGATCTGTGTGTAGAAATATGCCCTCTTAGACACTTGGACCGGAATCATCAGGACGATTAGTGCTCACGAGAACACCTGGGCTAAAACTTGCATGAGCACAACCAGCACACTGCTTCTGTCTTATAAAAGAATCAAAACTCCAACTATATTACTCGATCTGCATAACAGAAAAATAAACTCAAACGGCAAAGGAAACTCCCGGAAATACAAATAGCTAATAAATAGAAAAAAACATTGAATCTCACTAGTTATCTGTGCATTTTAATAATTTTTCACTTAGCATTTGGCAAATGTTGGTGAGTCTGAAGTGACGGGAAATAGTCACTCCTTTTTTAGAAGGGAATTTGGCAAGAATTAGCAAAATTTAAAATGCGGTGAATTCAGAGACTGGGGTTTGCAGCTCAGGCCCACACCTACTGGGTATGGGGTCTTGTGTGAGTTACTTAACATCTCACTCCTCTAGGCCTCAACTTCCTAGTCTGTAAAATGAGGACAGATCATCTTCCTATGTAGTTGGGAAGTTGATTTAAGATAATGTATATAAAATATTTAATCCATAGTAAATGCTTAACAAATAGTAACGGCCATTATTTCTAAGTGTATGAAGCTACTGCAAAATACAATTTATAATGCTTCAGGATCTTGGATCCATAAAGGGCCCGAGTTATACTATATTGTTTTGAGTGAGTACTTCTCAATATGCAACATTACAGACATACTTTAAGGATCGTCTATGTATATCACATCATTAATATGGAAGTTTTAACGCAAGTATTTCTAGTGTGAAATTAAAAAATATAGAATTACTTTAATGGTGCCATAAAATAAAAGCTGTTGGGAGGAAAACGGTAACCGGAACAGTAAGAACGGTTGTCAAGGCCGCCAGTAGAGTCGAAGGTACCCACAAGTATTCAGCGCATCCTGCATCAACGGCACTGTGCCTCTCATTAAGGCACTGCAAGTAGGGCACGCTTGTGGATTAAGTCTGTACTACTGAAACCAAATCGTCGCTAATATTTATCATCTAATCTATGAAACCTACCATTTTATGAAGCCACAAAGCCGTCCCTGACACTGAAAACATTTATGTCATGCATTCAAAAGGGCAGCTTCAACGGTGGAACACAGAAATGTCTGACCCAGAGTTCCCTCAAGATGCACCGTGGCTTCGGCACCCACGCCTCTCTCGCTGGGTCGGAGCCTCGCCAGCCCCTCCCGCAGGAGACCGTGGCAGCCGGCCAGCCTGTGCTCCAGTGCGACCCTGTGCGACCGAGAGGCAAAGGCGGTGATCAAACACGCCGCCACGTCGGAGGAGATGCGACAGGACTCTGGGTGTGCCACACAGGCACCGGAGAAGCACAACGCAGAGGACGCCGCCGCGGCCCATCCTGAGGAGGAGGAGGCTGACAAGCAGCACGGCCCCACGCGGCACCGCGCTGCGGGAGGAATTCGGCAGTGACAGGATGCATGGAAGCAAACACTCCATCTCTTTCCACCTGGGCCGAGTGGCCATTCTTCTGTTCAAATCTAGTTAAAATCATGGACAGTGTTACACGCTCAGTGATCCACCCAAAACAAGGTCTGCAGCCTAAATTCCAAACACCAGAGACCGAAACCTTCAGCTCTGCCTGAAGGAAAACCTTGATCTTGAACCTCTGTGTTGTTTTGTTCAGGGCTTTCTCTGAACTCATGTTGTGGTTGTAAGACAATCAGCAAAACAGCTGATATTTGTATTTACTTTCTACTCCATGCCTCTCTTCTCCCACTTTTTCCTTTTGAAAATCCATTCAGTTCCCCCCCAAAAAAAACAAATCTGTGGGAGAAGTGGAAAAAAAAAACTCCCTCAAGTTTTAAGGAAACTAACAACCAGTCTGCAAATGTTTCTTAACTATAATTTCAATCTGATATTCTTTTCATCTACCTTGGGAAGCTCATACCAACACCCCACCAGACAACTGCGGGGTATTTTGGGTTTGGTGGCACCGCCTGATAGCATCATGTATTTAAACTTGAACTCCTTTCCCCATCACTTATTTAATTTTCTCCTAAGGGGAGATTATCACTTAAACTCTCTAGCCCAGATTTCTTCTCTGAACTCCAGGCCTGTCTGTACATCCAAGTTCCTCAGTCACATCTCCTGACATCTCAAACCCATCGGGTCTAAAACTGAGCTCAAAACTGGGATCTGCCCCCAAACTCCATTCTCCACAGTGCTGTCCATCTTAGTAAAGTGGCAACTGCTTGTACTCACTAATCAGACACCCGGGAACATTCTAATGCTTCATCCCTCATCTTTCACATTCGAGTGCTATAGATTTTAACTTTCAAGGTCATTTCAAACCCACTCACCCTCTTCCAGTAATCACCAACAGTGTCTCCTACCTGGACCACTGTTTCAGGTAGTCTAAACTAGACTCCCATACCTCCCAATATTTATTTAACTTCCCCATCTGGTCTTCATGTAACAGTTGAGTCTGAAATTGTACATCTGACCGTCACCCTGCGAGCAATGGGGAACAAGGTAGTCCGAAGCAGAGCACCAACTTCCTACATCAGATCTTCCCTCTCTCTCCATCTGCCTCCCAAACCTCTGCCCTCCGCTCTCCTGGGCACGGCCATACAGACTTCCCCGTTCTCACCCTGCCAGCCCCCTTGCCATGCCTGAGGACCTTTGCGCGTCTGCTGCTGCTTCTCCCTGGAGAGATCCTCTCCTTCCTCAACAAGCTGTTTTCCGGCCAGGTTCCCCGCTCATTGGGGAGCCCCCAGATGAGGTCCAGGGTTGCCCGCTGCATGGGCTTTCCCTTCTTAGCTTGGTCAAGGGCATAATTTCATGCCCTATCTCACTCCACGGCGGAGAAGGAACCTGGGCACAGAGGCCACCTCGTCTGCTCGCCACAGTATCTTGTAAACTAGCTCAAAGCCCGGCACCTGGCTGAATTGATGTTTTGCACAAATAAATGAAAGAATAAATTAAGGAATTGAAAAGCTGTATGTTTTTAAAGGATTTAGAAATAATGAAATCCCAGTGCTACTTGAGCATCTGAACTTGCCCCAAATCCTCCAAGCATTTCCGTAAAATTCTATCTTGCTTCTTCCCAACATTTTTCTTCCAAACAGAATTTAGACTAAAATTTATTTCTTGCTATTTCATTTAGGAATGTTTTGTTATCCTGGTCACTCCAAGTGTATACATATTTTAACACTGTTTAAAGAGACTTATGAGAGTCACAGAAATTTAGTGACCATTAATATTTAACAAATATTTACTAGGGAATCACCATGTGCCATGCACCATCCTAGGTCCTGGTTTTGTAATCAGATATGGTCTACTTTTATAATATACTGCCATGAAATGAAGCATCTTTCTGAGAAGCTAACCCATAATTGTTGCTACATAACCTACTTGTAAACTGAGAATTTTATGTGCTATGCATTTGTGCGCCAAATGTATTTGCTCCTAAGCGCCATTACAGTCATAGACAATTAAAGGTGAACTTTAAAGACAGTCTGGCCCTTTCTTTTATAGATGAAGAAATTGATTTAAAGAAGCAATCAAACCTGATCAAGATCACAATGCTAGAAAGTGGACCGCAAGCCGGAGCTCTGCAATCTCAGGCCAGTCTTCTCCGATACTTCGGTCTGAATTTTAGGTTTTGTCACTTTACAGTCTCAATAACCAGGGAAAACACTAAAAGAGCCATCGGAAAAAGCGAGGCTCACCGATTATGTACTTTTAGAATCTCAAACAGCTCCAATTCAAAGAGCTGGTGGTCTGAAAGAGCTCACAAACCAGTCCTAACTGTATCAGTGTTAAATCTATTCAAATATTTTGAGGTTTAAGAAAGCTAAATTTTTAATGTCTGGCATAAAACAAAAAACTAAGAACATTGCAAGTGTCGGAAGAACCTAAAGAATTAAGAGACCATGTATCATACCAACACCCCCTCCCCACACAGCTAAAACACGTCAAACGAAAGGGTCGACGTGGGCTTTTCTCCCCGACCTAGCTCAGCACCAGCACCAGCACCAGCGTGCTCTTCCCTTGCTCTTTCTTCCTCGTGTTATGCTTCTGGTTCAAGTTATAAATCTCAGTCTATCAGAACTCACTGATACTCGAAGAGAGCAAATATAACCTTTTCACGTTAAAATGTCAAATTTGTTACACACACCGTATACAGTTCCATGCATGGAAAGTCACTGCCACAGCACACCTCAGCTTATATGCAGATGTGCTGGAAAATTAGCAAAATATTCTACTTCTGCTGTTATGTGCTTCATTGTTTCTTCTTTCAAACTACCCATCATTCCCTTATTCGAATTGTCTCGACAGAGTATCCAAAATTCTTACACAGCTGATCTGAAGGCCCCCAAAATTCACATGTCCTTATCTACGTGAGTTTAAAGAGAAAACCTTATCTTTTTATACTGTCTGGAGAGCCATACGTATATACTCAAAGATTTATCACTAATATTACAGCAAAGAAAACTAAATTAAGTGTAAAACTAAACTACGTGTAAAAGGAAACGTGACAAGCAAGCACAGTGCCCCCGCCCTCCGCAGCCAGGGCTGCTGGCTCGTCGCTCTCAGGCTGCAGAGACAGGCCCCGGTGCTCCTGCTCGGCCCTGGGCGCGGGCAGGGGGCTCTGCAGTGGAGGCAGCGGGAGGCCCTCTGCTGACCACATTCCGCACGCGGGGAGCCCAGCGCTTCCCTGAAGGGGCACCTGGGTGGGGCACCTCCGTAGTGCCAGTGTCCCATGACACGAGGTGCTCTGGTGATGGAGCGTTTCCCCTCGGGGGTGGGGGCTGTAAGCTGCGCACGCATTACTCAAAGTTTGATGAATTAAACTATCATGAAACTGCTTGGAGTAATAAAATACAATACAGGTGCCTATAAAAGACTGGCACATCAGTCAATGTTGAATTTTCAGAAACATGCCACTTTACAATCTCTATAACCTCCATCTCATAACTAGGCCATCAGAAACTGTCAATAATCTTAAGCAAACCATGAAAATTCAGAAAGGTTCATATCATTTTTAGTTAAGGGGTAAAAATATTTTCCTAATAAATCATACCATGTAGCCAAACAACTTAGGAGGTCCAAAAAGCCAATAGATGTTTTTTAAAAGAAGAAAAAAACTAAACTAAATATATACTTAGACATTAGACAGGTTTCGAAAGCACTCTTGGTACCCAGACCCTTGACGTCACAGGGTTGCCAACTGTGGTCATGTGCACTGACGAATGACAGTGACGTTTTCAGACCCAGAATCTGCAGATGTGGCCCTTCGCCATTTGGAAACACAGGAAACCAAGGAGCAAAATGCAGCCAACCAAAGCCAGGACCCAGCGGCCCAGCTGGCTGCACCTTCTCACTAGACGCTGGCTTGCGAAGCCTGAATGACAACGCAGGCACACCACGCTATACTACACTTTCCTCTCCCCACAAGAAAATAAGACAATGGACTAAACCAGAGTCAAAAGAAGCAGGTGTAATGGAGAAGAGGGTCTACGTTTAAGGACCTGTCTCACAGAACACACTGTTCTAATCTAATCAATACTGAACAGACTTTCTAACAATTCAAACGATGCACTCATCAGCCTGTTTCTCAAGACTGAAGGTGCATCAGATCCTTCACGTAGCGGAAGTGTGAAATAGCTTCCAAGAATCCTGAAAATACACCCTTTTATATGGGTACTTCAGAGTGTCACTGGTAATGAAAGGGCTGTGCTAAAAGAGCACCTGTGACAGTCTTCGAAACGCTAACTGGAACATCAAGAACATGAAAGCAGTCTGGGAAATGCTAGCGTTGGTGACGTGAAATCCTTCATTTTGTTTGGTACAGACTTCAGAGGCCTTGAAAAAGTGAACGTGTCGGAAATTTCCATCAGAAAAACAGTAGAAAGTGTCTCCCTTTCTAAGTGACTTGGCCGTATTTTTCCCTGAACATATATCAGGACTGGTTTTTCAAGCAAACTGTTTCAAGGAACACAGAGAAAGAAAGAAAGAAAGAAAGAAAGAAAGGAAGGGAG